>BPLR01004916.1:0-20148 GCA_021605095.1 Caerostris extrusa | reverse complement strand
TTATGTATGTACATTTATTTATGTTTTTAAAAGTTGGTTTTAATTATTTCTTATTTGAATTTTTATGCATTTTGTATTCATTCAAAACATCACAATAAAAATATTTCTGTTCTAAATGCTTTGAAACTTCATGTAAAAGTTTTCTTTAAATGTATGAAAGGAATAGAACATGGAAATTAACCTAAATTCATAAATTATTTTTTATTCTTTAAGCATACAAAATGTATAAATAATTGAGATATAAATTTGAAAACAGTATATTACCTACATAAGGATATTCCCAGCATAAAAATACTTGCAAAGGAAAAACTATTCATGTTTTATTTATTTTTGAATTATAAAATTTTGCAACAATATCACATTTTTGCAATGTTTATCCATATTTTAAAGAATAAATTGTATAAAGAATAGTTAAAGTTGATATTTTTATGTGAAATTCAAAGGTTTTGAATATATTTAATCAAAACACTTGCAAAAAGGCTAAATATTTTAAATTCAGGTCATTTCATATTAAAAAGCCTTTGCAAATAGCAGGAAGTTGTAAAAAAAAAAGTTTGTCGAGCAAATTTTAACTTTTTCAAAACAAAGCTCAGAAAATATTTACAGCTTTAAGGAAAAAAAAAAACTATATTTTTTAATAAATAAGACTATGAACTTGATAATTCAATGGCATTTTAATATATTTACAACATTTTTAAAAGTAATATATCTAATTAAAAGTTGTTTTTAGCTTTTCTCAGAATGAATTTTTATGCTTTTTGTTTTCATGTGAAACACCATAACACAAGTAATTTTGATCCAAATGCTACAAAACTTTGTATTTATGTTTTTCATAAATATTTACAGGAATAGACCTCTGAAATGATTATAGCTACATAAATATTTTTTATTTCAATTGTTAAACTTGGAATTACATGCAAATTTTGGAAGAATTTTCTGTCGACAGCATTTAAACTAGCACAAAATAATAAATAATAAAGATATAAATTTACCAGAGGTCTATTCACTGTAAAATGTTAGTACAAACAAATACAAACTTAGAAATTTAAAAAATATTGATTTGATTTCAGGTTTTGTAACAGTATCAATTTTGGCCATTTTTACCCTTATTTTAGCTTATAAAAATTTAAAAAAAATAATAATGAAATTTTTTTTATGTGAAATCATTAGTTTTTAGATACATTCAATCCAAAAATGTGTACAAAGATAAAAATTTAAAAAAATTCCTTCGAAGGTGTTCGTGTACCTTAAACGATCGTTTGCATTTGTATTTTATTGTGAATTTTTTTAAAGTCTTTTCTTATTATATCCCGATTTTATTTTAATTGTATTGTATTTTTTCAATTATCATTTTCAGTAAACGACCACCAAAAAATCTAACCTCAGAATCCGTGTTTCTCCCATGGGCAGCTGTATGTTGCATGCTCACGTGTTCGAAAACCATCGAATTTATTTATTTCGACGAAAGACAGACTAACAAGAAATATTGTTCATCGCTTAGTTCTTAGTTAAATGAAAGTAATGATTATTAAAAATTATATTACGTAAAATAATTATAAAACAGTGTTAAAAATCAACATTATCTACCTCATTCATTAAATTAATAAAAATTAAACATTTTCTATTCGTTGAAACTTAATTTGATCTTTTCATCATTCTTTACCAATCACTTCCTTAACAATACCAATTATAGTATCTAATAATTGAACGAAATACAAGAAAGCCACAGCAACGCGTGGCCGGGTCTTCTAGTCTAATATATAAAATTCTCGTGTCACAGTGTTTGTTGCCAAACTCCTCCGAAACGGCTCGACCGATTCTTATGAAAATTTTTGTGCATATTTGGTAGGTCTGCGAATCGGTCGTAATCTATTTTTTAAACCCCTAAGTGATAAGGGTGGCCCACCCTAAATATTTTTTAAAATTTCTTTGGCAAACCAATGTAGTGGCAACAATCGTTTAAAATCTACCATTGAGGAAGGCGCCAATCTTGCAACCCTGAATTTTCGCCAATTTCTTTAGGGTTGCAATACTGCAATTAGAGGAATTCGTAGCTTCATTTTTCGAACAATATAATGACTATTTTATTGCTATTTGGATAATTAATTGCAGAATTCTTATTTGCACTAATTTCATCGTTGGAGTAAAAAGTTTGTTTCCACCACAGACGAAAGATATACCACAATAAAAGGATGGCGCCGTGTCTCGATGCCTGTACTACATAACCGTAAAATTCTCATGTTCTGAATATTATTGTTTTATGTACTACTTTAAATTTTGTGAAAATTATATTGTATGAAATTTATATTATTTCTATGAGAAATAAATCAAATGTATGTAAGTATTACCTGATTTGATTATCAATATTTTTTTTTATTTTCTAAGTTTGAATTTGAATTGGAATAAAATATATTGAATGAAAAGTTGTGAATCAAAACATTGAACTTTTCTATGCTTAAAGTTTGTCAACATGTGTTGTATTTGATTAAGAATTCTAAAATGAAATGTGATCTAACAAGATAATATAATATAGACAATATAATTTTTAAAGAAAGATGATGAATTTTCAAGGATTTTTTGAAAAGTGTGAAAATGAAGTAAACTCTGCAATTATTTGATATAATGATAACATTAAAATTTTATAAAAGGTATTATAATAGTTGCAAGTTGAAAATCAAGGACATTTTATTTTAAAAACTTTTGTTATTTGAAAAACAAAGAATTTGAGTTATAAATTTGAGTGATTTGAATATTGTCGAAGAAAAATTGATAAATGGTACTTTTAAGTTGGAAGTTATTTAAAGAAAACAAAACAAATAAATAAGTGTTTATATTAATAAAGGAGAATTTAAAGCTCAATAACATTTTTATGTATGTACATTTGTTTTTATTTATATTTAAAAGTTGGTTTTAATTATTTCTTATTTGAATTTTTATGCATTTTGTATTCATTCAAAACATCACAATAAAAATATTTCTGTTCTAAATGCTTTGAAACTTCATGTAAAAGTTTTCTTTAAATGTATGAAAGGAATAGAACATGGAAATTAACCTAAATTCATAAATTATTTTTATTTTAGTTTTTAAACTAAGAATTTTTGTAAATTTGTAAAAAAAAAAAGTTTGTGTCGACAAACTTTAAGCATACAAAAATGTATAAATAATTGAGATATAAATTTGAAAACAGTATATTACCTACATAAGGATATTCCCAGCATAAAAATACTTGCAAAGGAAAAAAAAATATTCATGTTTTATTTATTTTTGAATTATAAAATTTTGCAACAATATCACATTTTTGCAATGTTTATCCATATTTTAAAGAATAAATTGTATAAAGAATAGTTAAAGTTGATATTTTTATGTGAAATTCAAAGGTTTTGAATATATTTAATCAAAACACTTGCAAAAAGGCTAAATATTTTAAATTCAGGTCATTTCATATTAAAAAGCCTTTGCAAATAGCAGGAAGTTGTAAAAAAAAAGTTTGTCGAGCAAATTTTAACTTTTTTCAAAACAAAGCTCAGAAAATATTTACAGCTTTAAGGAAAAACAAAACTATATTTTTTAATAAATAAGACTATGAACTTGATAATTCAATGGCATTTTAATATATTTACAACATTTTTAAAAGTAATATATCTAATTAAAAGTTGTTTTTAGCTTTTTCTCAGAATGAATTTTTATGCTTTTTGTTTTCATGTGAAACACCATAACACAAGTAATTTTGATCCAAATGCTACAAAACTTTGTATTTATGTTTTTCATAAATATTTACAGGGAATAGACCTCTGAAATGATTATAGCTACATAAATATTTTTTATTTCAATTGTTAAACTTGGAATTACATGCAAATTTTGGAAGAATTTTGTGTCGACAGCATTTAAACTAGCACAAAATAATAAATAATAAAAAGATATAAATTTACCAGAGGTCTATTCACTGTAAAATGTTAGTACAAACAAATACAAACTTAGAAATTTAAAAAATATTGATTTGATTTCAGGTTTTGTAACAGTATCAATTTTTGGCCATTTTTACCCTTATTTTAGCTTATAAAAATTTTAAAAAAATAATAATGAAATTTTTTTTTATGTGAAATCATTAGTTTTTAGATACATTCAATCCAAAAATGTGTACAAAGATAAAAAATTTCAAAAAAATTCCTTCGAAGGTGTTCGTGTACCTTAAACGATCGTTTGCATTTGTATTTTATTGTGAATTTTTTTTAAGTCTTTTCTTATTATATCCCGATTTTATTTTAATTGTATTGTATTTTTTCAATTATCATTTTCAGTAAACGACCACCAAAAAAAAAAAAAAAAAAAAAAATCTAACCTCAGAATCCGTGTTTCTCCCATGGGCAGCTGTATGTTGCATGCTCACGTGTTCGAAAACCATCGAATTTATTTATTTCGACGAAAGACAGACTAACAAGAAATATTGTTCATCGCTTAGTTCTTAGTTAAATGAAAGTAATGATTATTAAAAATTATATTACGTAAAATAATTATAAAACAGTCTTAAAAATCAACATTATCTACCTCATTCATTAAATTAATAAAAATTAAACATTTTCTATTCGTTGAAACTTAATTTGATCTTTTCATCATTCTTTACCAATCACTTCCTTAACAATACCAATTATAGTATCTAATAATTGAACGAAATACAAGAAAGCCACAGCAACGCGTGGCCGGGTCTTCTAGTCTAATATATAAAATTCTCGTGTCACAGTGTTTGTTGCCAAACTCCTCCGAAACGGCTCGACCGATTCTTATGAAAATTTTTGTGCATATTTGGTAGGTCTGCGAATCGGTCGTAATCTATTTTTTAAACCCCTAAGTGATAAGGGTGGCCCACCCCTAAATATTTTTAAAATTTCTTTGGCAAACCAATGTAGTGGCAACAATGTAAATGTTTAAAATCTACCATTGAGGAAGGCGCCAATCTTGCAACCCTGAATTTTCGCCAATTTCTTTAGGGTTGCAATACTGCAATTAGAGGAATTCGTAGCTTCATTTTTCGAACAATATAATGACTATTTTATTGCTATTTCGATAATTAATTGCAGAATTCTTATTTGCACTAATTTCATCGTTGGAGTAAAAAGTTTGTTTCCACCACAGACGAAAGATATACCACAATAAAAGGATGGCGCCGTGTCTCGATGCCTGTACTACATAACCGTAAAATTCTCATGTTCTGAATATTATTGTTTTATGTACTACTTTAAATTTTGTGAAAATTATATTGTATGAAATTTATATTATTTCTATGAGAAATAAATCAAATGTATGTAAGTATTACCTGATTTGATTATCAATATTTTTTTTATTTTCTAAGTTTGAATTTGAATTGGAATAAAATATATTGAATGAAAAGTTGTGAATCAAAACATTGAACTTTTCTATGCTTAAAGTTTGTCAACATGTGTTGTATTTGATTAAGAATTCTAAAATGAAATGTGATCTAACAAGATAATATAATATAGACAATATAATTTTAAAGAAAGATGATGAATTTTAAGGATTTTTTGAAAAGTGTGAAAATGAAGTAAACTCTGCAATTATTTGATATAATGATAACATTAAAATTTTATAAAAGGTATTATAATAGTTGCAAGTTGAAAATCAAGGACATTTTATTTTAAAAACTTTTGTTATTTGAAAAACAAAGAATTTGAGTTATAAATTTGAGTGATTTGAATATTGTCGAAGAAAAATTGATAAATGGTACTTTTAAGTTGGAAGTTATTTAAAGAAAACAAAACAAATAAATAAGTGTTTATATTAATAAAGGAGAATTTAAAGCTCAATAACATTTTTATGTATGTACATTTGTTTTTATTTATATTTAAAAGTTGGTTTTAATTATTTCTTATTTGAATTTTTATGCATTTTGTATTCATTCAAAACATCACAATAAAAATATTTCTGTTCTAAATGCTTTGAAACTTCATGTAAAAGTTTTCTTTAAATGTATGAAAGGAATAGAACATGGAAATTAACCTAAATTCATAAATTATTTTTATTTTAGTTTTTAAACTAAGAATTTTTGTAAATTTGTAAAAAAAGTTTGTGTCGACAAACTTTAAGCATACAAAAATGTATAAATAATTGAGATATAAATTTGAAAACAGTATATTACCTACATAAGGATATTCCCAGCATAAAAATACTTGCAAAGGAAAAACTATTCATGTTTTATTTATTTTTGAATTATAAAATTTTGCAACAATATCACATTTTTGCAATGTTTATCCATATTTTAAAGAATAAATTGTATAAAGAATAGTTAAAGTTGATATTTTTATGTGAAATTCAAAGGTTTTGAATATATTTAATCAAAACACTTGCAAAAGGCTAAATATTTTAAATTCAGGTCATTTCATATTAAAAAGCCTTTGCAAATAGCAGGAAGTTGTAAAAAAAAAAAAGTTTGTCGAGCAAATTTTAACTTTTTCAAAACAAAGCTCAGAAAATATTTACAGCTTTAAGGAAAAACAAAACTATATTTTTAATAAATAAGACTATGAACTTGATAATTCAATGGCATTTTAATATATTTACAACATTTTTAAAAGTAATATATCTAATTAAAAGTTGTTTTTAGCTTTTTCTCAGAATGAATTTTTATGCTTTTTGTTTTCATGTGAAACACCATAACACAAGTAATTTTGATCCAAATGCTACAAAACTTTGTATTTATGTTTTTCATAAATATTTACAGGAATAGACCTCTGAAATGATTATAGCTACATAAATATTTTTTTTATTTCAATTGTTAAACTTGGAATTACATGCAAATTTTGGAAGAATTTTGTGTCGACAGCATTTAAACTAGCACAAAATAATAAATAATAAAGATATAAATTTACTAGAGGTCTATTCACTGTAAAATGTTAGTACAAACAAATACAAACTTAGAAATTTAAAAATATTGATTTGATTTCAGGTTTTGTAACAGTATCAATTTTTGCCATTTTTACCCTTATTTTAGCTTATAAAAATTTAAAAAAATAATAATGAAATTTTTTTATGTGAAATCATTAGTTTTTAGATACATTCAATCCAAAAATGTGTACAAAGATAAAAAATTTAAAAAAATTCCTTCGAAGGTGTTCGTGTACCTTAAACGATCGTTTGCATTTGTATTTTATTGTGAATTTTTTTAAAGTCTTTTCTTATTATATCCCGATTTTATTTTAATTGTATTGTATTTTTTCAATTATCATTTTCAGTAAACGACCACCAAAAAAATCTAACCTCAGAATCCGTGTTTCTCCCATGGGCAGCTGTATGTTGCATGCTCACGTGTTCGAAAACCATCGAATTTATTTATTTCGACGAAAGACAGACTAACAAGAAATATTGTTCATCGCTTAGTTCTTAGTTAAATGAAAGTAATGATTATTAAAAATTATATTACGTAAAATAATTATAAAACAGTCTTAAAAATCAACATTATCTACCTCATTCATTAAATTAATAAAAATTAAACATTTTCTATTCGTTGAAACTTAATTTGATCTTTTCATCATTCTTTACCAATCACTTCCTTAACAATACCAATTATAGTATCTAATAATTAACGAAATACAAGAAAGCCACAGCAACGAGTGGCCGGGTCTTCTAGTATATATAGATTATACTAAATGGCCCAATATTAATTTATATAATTTTTGCATTCAATTTTTGTATTTTTCATTAAAGGAAATAAAGCATTAAATAATAAACTATTATCGTTATAGAGAATTAACACATCAATACCACAATCACATCAAACTTGATATATAAAATGAATGAAACTTGTAAAGTTTATAGTTTTAAATAAATTTATATGAAGGCACATTGTTCACTGGTTTGATAGCTGCACATTGACAGTAATGTATTTCACAAGTATGTTAAAATTTGTTAGTTAAATTTAGTTAATAATGTCAAATGAATTTTTTTCTTTTGGCAATGGGAAAACATCAAATGACAACTGGCACAATTCATGCTCTTCATGTAAAAAAAAATTTTTTAAGGGGGATTTTTTTTTATTTTACATACAGTTTGCTTTTTTACTTATTACTCCTTTGTTTTTATAAAGTTTAAGTCCTATGTAAAGTTTATTATGGGCTTAAAATTATCTTAATGATAGTTAATAACTTCATATAAAAATTATTTTATTTTCTAAAAACTAGTTATGTTCGTTTTAACTATAGTCTGTTGACTATCTTATGACCAGTCTTACTTTTTTTTTCACAAACATTGGCTATTTGCAATTTCTCTTATTTTCAGCATTCTTTTATGAGATATTTTTGATGGGAAAATATATATAGAAGTGTTGTATTGCTTTAACAGATTGATTTGTATATTTAATTAAGCATATTATTTAGGATATTATTTAGCATTTAAGATATTATTAAGGATTTAAAAGTTTAGATTTGTGTTTTCAATAACAAACACAAATTCCTGAAATGATAAGTCTTGATAGTTTTCTACAACAAATTAAATTTTGTAAATATGTTCTAATTAGTGCTTCATTATTGAATGATTGTTATGAAAAAAATCCCCAAATCAATGTTGCATAAAATTTCACTAAAAAATTGTAATATAAATTAAAATATTTTTTTAAATGTTTTTATAAGAGAAATCCTTTGTTGACTTTGTTATCTTGAAATTCATAGACAAATTAATTTAAATTTATATCTGCTTTAAATTAAAAAAAAAAAAAAAGAAAATCATTACCCGTAACTGCTAATTTCACTAGTTTAAAAATTTTTTATGTAAATTCTAGATATATATATTTTTTTTTGTAACAGCAAAAATTGCATTGGAAATTATCTTATTTCTGAAGTTAAGATGTAAAATAGACTTGTTGCAGGATATAATATATTCCCGCCCCCCCTTTTTTAATAGTTCAGTTTGTTTATACTAAATATAGATGATTTTAGACAAAAGTATAAAAATAAAAATTAAGGTGAAATGTGTTATTTAAATTATTAATTTCCTTTAAAATGATTCCAGTTCTTTTAAATTGTATTTTTCGTAAGAAAAAAAAAAATTATGTATATAAAACCTTTTCTTCTAACAATATATTGTGCATTCTTTTTATGTCTTTGAAACAAAAAAGTACCCAGGCATACAACATATTGTAATGGAAAGCAATTAATTTGTGCATACCGATTTATAATTTAGTATGATTTAAAACAATTTGTAAATTTCAGTAATAAACAGAATAATGCAATACAACGATCAAGAAATATTAATTTATTACATATCCTATACTGATGTTTTTAAAAGAAGTTTTCGACTATCGTTTATTAAGTTACTTTACTGATTTCCATTTTTGCCCTCACAGGCAATATACTGGAAATTACAGAAAATTTATGATTTTAAAAATAAATGAAGTTACTTTTTTAGAATAAGAGAATTTTTTTTCTTTCGAAACTAGATGTTATATCTTTCAACGTTGTTTATAAATTTCTTTTGAATGATTTTTATGAAGTCATAAAAAATTATACCACCCTCAAATAATTGTATTGCTGGGAAAGGATCTCAAGTACTTATAAATTGAGAATTAAAAAAAAAAAGTTTTGCAAAGAATTTTGAAATTCAGAAATATTCAATGCTTTTTATGGTTGTTATTTCTGTTAACAACTGTAAAGAGAGTAATTATTGATTTTGAATTTCACATGCTACAATCATTACTAATATAATTAAAAGAAAATTTTTTAATAAATTCGAGCATCTCAATTTGTTACTTTTATTGATTTGTTATATTTATAAATACAGGTTTTTGCACTAGCAAAACATTAGTTGGCACTAACTTAAAACAATATTATTGTACTCTCTATTTGCTTATAAAAATTATATATCCTTAAAAATAGTAGTACTGAATTAACAGGTATCAAAGTATTTTGGATTGACTGACATAATCACTAATTTTTATGGAAATCCTCTATCCCAGATGTCCATTACCTGTCAAATCTTGATAGGTTAATCTTGATAAATTATTTTTTGATGAAAAATAATTTGCAATAATAAATTGGTAATTATCAATTTATTTGAACTAACTACCTACCTTGTCCACCTTTGGTTTTTTACTATGCTATGAAAAACAAAAGCTTAGTGCTGTAGAAAAACAAAAAGCTTAAAAAAAAAAAAAAAAAAAAAAAAAAAAAAAACTGATTTTAGCTTTGTTGCTAGAGCATTTCTATTTCAATAATTCTTTTATTCTGTGATGCTGTATTTTCTTTTTTGAATGAATTTCTCAGCTCCATAAAATTATAAGGAAAGAATGCCACCTTTCTTATGTGATAGTTATAATGTGTAATGTGGCTATATTATTTGTTTTTATTTGAAAATTGTAAGAGTTTACTAAAAATAGTGATGAAATGAAAAAATTGTATTTCATTTAAATCCATTTGAGTAAACTTGTTTAGTTTCAGACAATTGCTAAACATCTAATGAGTCATTTATAAATTGCACTGAGAGCTCCTTGATATAACTTTTCTGGAAAACATTTTTATTTAAATCTATCATTAACTCCTTGCTTTTGGTATCATAATCATGCAATTATTATATATTAATTATTTAATTAAGGTGGAACAAATTTTAAAAGTAATACTTATTTTCTATTGTTTGTCATTTACTGATGTTGGAAAATGAAATGAAATATATGAACAACCGAATAATAAATATAAATTCATTATTTGGAAATGCTAATTCAAAGACAAGTGATAGTGAGTATACTAAAATTTTCTGATCTGTCATACTTCTGAACTGCATAAAAACACAAGTCTTTGCTGCATTTTCTGCAAAATCAAGGATTTCAAGTTAAAACCTCTTGCACATTAAAAGCTTACTTTTAATATAAGCACCATATTACATTTGTGCAAATAAATGATATATTTTTAAAACACAATCATCCAAATCAAAATTTCATTTACAGTAATCTTTCTAAATATGGAATTATTCTTTTAGTGGGTATAAGATATACATGGTTGTTTTCCTACAGCTTATTTATGTTTTATAATTAATGTGAAGTTGTGTGAGCATTTATCTCAAAAGATTTTAAAATAATAATTGCTTATCTTGCATTATTAATAATTCTCTTAACAACCTTCTTGAATACACCTTTATTGAAATCCATCATTAACCCCTTACTAAAGGTCTCGTGATCTTCTGGTTATGAGGGTGATGGTGGATATAAAGGATTGTTTTCCAGTTGGAATCATTTTGGAGAACTGGCTCATATGTTTTTTTTTTTTTTGTTTTATATGAAACATGAAGTTGTGTTGATTGTTTATGTCAGGAGATTTTAAAATAAAATTGCTTTGGCTGGGTTAGTAGTTCCCAAACAATTTTCTCGGGATACATTCTTTGTTTAAATCCATCATTAACCCCTTACTAAAGGTCTTGTGATCTTCTGGTTATGAGGGTGATGGTGGATATAAAGGATTGTTTTCCAGTTGGAATTATTGTGGAGAACTGACTCGTATGTATTTTGTTTTATATGAAACGTGAAAGTTGTGCTGATTGTTTATGTTAGGAGATTTTTAAAATTGCTTTGGCTTGGTCAGTAGTTCCCTAAACAACCTTCTTGGTTGTTATTCTTAAGTTGTTGAATGTGGGGAAGGAAGCTTAGATTTTGGTCTAATAGTACTCCCAAGTATTTCAGTGTTTTGTTACATTTATTTATCTAAAAATTTAAAAACGTATGTCCGTTATAAGATGTGACAAAATTTTTTTACTTGCAGATAAAAATACAAATTATTAGCTGAACCACCCTGGCTTATCTCCCCGTGGTTCATTGTATGCATACAAATATATTCAAACACTAAATGCTCATAAAAGTCAATACATGAGCAGATAAAATACTAAAAAATAATTAAAACGTTAAAAGGCCAAGAGAGTATAGACTCAATGATCTGGAAAAAATAGTACAATATTAAAAAATGAGAGCATAAATACAGATTTAATTGCATAAGAAAAACTCATGGCGCTTGTTTTGCTAAAGAAAAAAAAAAAAAAAGAATCGAGATTGTAATGGCTCCATTTAGGAATTTTAGGATTCCATTTATCAGTTATTGCTGGTCTGTTTGTGATATTTTGAGCCGCTATTAAAAAAATAATATAAAATACATTGATTGAAATAGACTATAGTTGGATATAAAATTTAAGGAAAGAAACTAGCCCATGAGTTTAA
This sequence comes from Caerostris extrusa, assembly GCA_021605095.1. Classification (NCBI taxonomy): domain Eukaryota; kingdom Metazoa; phylum Arthropoda; class Arachnida; order Araneae; family Araneidae; genus Caerostris; species Caerostris extrusa. Next base: position 7,949 of record BPLR01004916.1, on the reverse strand, counting down.
TGCAGAGATTATTGGTAAAATAATAAAACACTCAATAGAAAAAGAATTAAGGATATACTAACTAATCTACAACTATCAGAAGCTGGCATGAGACAGTTCTGAAGTTTTCTTGGCCATATGTTTTTTGTCCAACGCTTGACGCCGCAGGCCGTTCCGAATTAACGGGATTTCAGTGTTGGATGCACATCTACAGAAGGAGCGGATTGAAAACCACTCTGGCAAAGCAAGCAGCCTTTGGCTGGATTCACTGTTGTTAGTCAATGATAATCACTGGGTCCATCCGCTTTGAAAGTTGTCTGGTATGTATCAACACAACAGAACGGCTCTCAATCGTGAGGAGTTCTAGGAACTCTTGCTTTAGGTCTTTTTAAGTGATTGTTGTTGGGCAGCATGCTTGTCATGCTGCACACTAACAACCTCTCCACTAAAACTACTTACAAAAACTAAAAAAAATATTAAAATAAAAAAAGAATAAGAATTAAGGTATTAAGAAATTATTTACAAATTTTTATGATGCTGATGTTGTTTTGGTCTCGAGTGTTCTTCTATTATTGGCGCTTATTATGAATATAAAGTCGTCTGCGAAGGCTTGTAGCTGAACATCTTCCCAGGTTTCTCTAAGTATTATATTTGCTATTATTGTCCACAGGAATGGGTCTAGGCATGATCCCTGTGGGCAGCCTTTTGTAAGTTATGTATTATTTTGCTGTTTCCATAGTTGTATTCTATTTGTCTATTGTCTAGATAGTCACAAATGATGTTGATTAGGTCTTGTGGGCAGTTGTCTATCTTTAAAGTTTTTAGAATGGAAAGCCACCACAGTGAGTCGAATGCTCCCTTGATGTCTATTGAAATTATTAAGGTGTAGAAGTGGCGTGCTTTGTTTGAGTAGATCTTTTTCATAAGATTATGTAAGGCGTGCTCTGTTGATTGTCCACTTCTAAAGCCGAATTGGTTTTGATGAATTAGATTTTTGCTGTTGTAGTAGTATTGCAACTTATTTTAATACCAATATTTCTAAGCACTTGCCAAGTATTGGAAGGAGTGTGATGGGACGATATGATGATGGAATTTTTGGGTCCTTATTAAATAGAACGACTTCTCTATATTTAAAGGATGTCGGGAAGCTACCCATTGATTTACATTTATTGTAGAGTTCTAGCATCTCAGTTGCATCTAATTTGTGGAAAAGTGTTAAAATTCTACCATCTAGTCCATCAGGTCCTGGTGCTTTATCTTTTGGCATAGTTTTTAATAATGTAGTAAAGTTCTTCAGATATGAAGGGTTGCGATTGTAGAGGAATGGTGTTGTTCTTATTTTGGTTGAGAGGTACCTTATTTCTTTTTGTTGATAGTTGTCTTGTTGGAAGAGGGATGTTAGAATATTTGTTATGTTGTTTACACTGGAGTTGTTGCTTTTTGTGCTGTGCAGGTTTGGAGGCTGGAAAAATTTGTTAAATGCAGCTTTATAGATTTGGCCGTATGGTGATTTGGCTTCATTGCAGAACTTTTTCCATGAATTAGATTTTTCTTTATTTATCATTTTCTTTAGTGTAGGTTTTTCTTTTTTATGTTGGGAAGTCCAGTATGTTTTTAGTTCTTGTTCTGTTTGTGCTTGGGCTCTTCTTCGCATTGCTCTTGATCTTTGTTTTCTGATGTTGTCATTCCACCATGGTGTTAGCTTAGCTGTGTATTTTTGGTTCTTTCTTTTAAATGCTATTTCTGCTGATTTTTTTATGCTTCTGTTATGTCTAAGGCTGCTTTTTCTAATTCTTCCTTGTTGTTTATATGATTTAAATTTATGTGAGGTAATTTTTTTTTAGTTTTTGCATACATTTTTTATAATTACCATAATTTGTCTTTAATCTATTAGAATATTTATTTCATTATTGATATCAAAGATTATTGTTTTAAGGTCGCTGCCAATTTTCAAAGTCTTCTATTTTCCAACAAGATATCTTGTTGAAAATTTTTGTGGTGCACAGTGTGAGATCTGACCACCCGGCTGCGTTGTCTCTGGTGAAGAAGAACATCGTTCACATCTTAAAATAGTTTTCCAGCGTTTAGATAAATATGGTCTATGGATTAATATTAGCAAATCAGTTTTGGGAGTAGCTGTAATAGATTTTTAGGCTATCAAATATCTACGGAAGGCTCACAAACCTCAAAAATCAAAGCTATCATCGAATATCCATTGCCAGAAACTATGCACGAATTACGTTCCTTCTTAGGAATGATCAATTTTTATCATAATTATATAAATAATGCCGCAAAAACTCAAGCCCCTCTACATGAACTTTTGAAAGGATCTGCAAAAAGATCGACGCAAAATACCATGGACCAATGAATCCAGACAAAGTTTTGAAAAATGCAAACAGGATGTTGCTCAAATAGCGTTAATGGCATATCCCAACTCGGATTACCCTCTGGCACTTCTCACAGATGCATCTGATTGGGCTATTGGATCAGTTATTCAACAAAAAGAACCAAATGGATGGAAGCCAATTGCATTTTTCTAAAAACTTAATGATGCTCAGAAAAATTACAGCGTTTACGATCGTGAACTTTTGGGTATATATTTATATATTAAACATTTACTTGAAGGTCAAGATTTCGATATTTATACTGATCATAAGCCGTTAATATTTGTTTTAAAGCAAAACAATGATAAAGCCTCCCCAGACAACTAAGACAGCTTCAATATATCTCACAATTCTCTACTAACCTATACCATATCAGTGGTCGAAACAATGTGGTAGCAGACAGACTATCTAGAATTGAGGACACCGATTCACCTATTGTCGATTATGACTTGATAGCTGATGCACAAATTAATGATGATGAACTGCAACAATTGAAATTACATTCCAAATCATTACATTTTCCACTCCGGTTTTTGTTTTTCTCCCGCCTGCGTTCTCGACTCTTCTTCGCACCCCCCCTTTCCACTAAGGTTATTTTTAGATCTCGTCTTTACTTTCTACGGTTGGTAGTCTGGTTTTTATTACGATGGTGCTCAGTTCTTTATTTCCTTTCTTTTATTTTATTTTGAGTTTTGTAATCTTTAATTTAATTCATTTTTTTCTTAGTAAATTTTTTAACTTAAGTTAATGTTTTTATTAGATATTATTATTTTTAATTCTAAATTTCTTTGAATTGGTTTAATTTTTTCACAATGGCAATGGGCTTAGACCAAACGACAAGTACCTATTTTCTTTCAGGACGGAGGTTTATGGTCGCTACGCGACCAAGGCACTCCGATAAATCACGGTACTTACGTATTAACGTCACCACAACAGAAGTTGTGTTAATGCGCCAAAATAGAGTTGAATCTATGTTAAACTCTATATCGGCCCATTTTCCACCGAAATCCGATTGAGTACTTTGTTTTTAAATATAGTGCTTTATATATTTTATGATTTGTCACAACAATTTTAAGTGTAGATTGGCGCCATTTAAAAACCACCAAATCTGTAGCTGCGGTGGCGTTAATACGTAAGTACCTAAATCACCAACGAACGATGCCCAAAGGAGAGCTTTGTTTCGAGGGTTGCTTTGGAAGTACTGTTGCTAAGGTCTTGTGATGAATTCAACCCCTCCACACTCAGGGTTTTTCCTCCGCCTTTTAGGGATGCCATAAGAAAAATTTCCGCTAATCAGTGTTACCTGATTGTAACTATATATCGTCGTTGGTATTGATTTAATACGTGATGTAATTATAGTGTTCCTCATTTGATTTGGTATTTCCCCCTTTCAAGAAAAGAAATACCTTGTATTTTGTATATTGATTTTCTATGTACAATATTCAAAGTTTGAATAATAATAATAATGTATATATATATATATATGGGTGTGTGTGTACAAATTTATAAAGAGATTGAGAGGGGATTAAATATTGTATGCAGAGGTATCTGGTGACCTTTGGCAGAAATAAGAATATATGTTTTCAGGAATGAATCAGTTATTTAAAATCGGACCAAAATAACTGTGTAGGATAAATAAAGGACAATTAAAGTAAACTGAATAAACTGCTCAAATATTTTTAATTTAGTTTAATTAAAATTCGGTTAGGAACAACATAGTATGATCAGAATTCATTTATGTTTTGCAAATTTAATTTTGTGTGCGTGAAAACATCAGGACCAAGAAAACTGGATTTTTAAATTTTGGAATCCAAGGAAAGGATATGGAATGTTAATAAATAATTATGAAGATACTGTTATTAAATATTTGTTTGAATAAATCTGTCTCAAGTATATTAGCTAAAAAGGTGGTAAATGTAAATAAAACTGAAATGTTAATGTGATACTTGAAACAGTGACACTTTTTTTTTCATAAATTTACTCGACATACATCTAGTAACTCTGGTTGATCCATAAGACATCTTTAACATTCTTGATCAAATGAGATAAAGTTACCATGGACACACATTAAAAATAACAAACATTGTTGTTTTATTTTATTTTCTTAAGTGTTGTCACTAGTCTTAATGTTTGAAAAAAAAATATAAATTCATCTTTTAAAAATTAAAACCTTTTCCAATATCGAAAGGTTTTAAAATTGCTTAAACACATTTGAAAGACAATTTTTGCTTAAAGCTTGGAGCAGCACATTTCAAAAATAGCAATAATTGTGTTTTATGCATCCGGCATGTTGAATCTACTACTCTAGTAATTTTGCATTCCAGCAAAGGACTTCATGTGATAGCCAGTCATTGGAAAATGTAGGAGTTGAATATTAATATATTATTTATTTTCAGCTGTTCTATTGCACATTTTTTAATTTGTCATATACTTTATATGAAAGAATCATTTGAATTTGTTGAGTTTTTAATTCAGCTTTCAAAGCATATACCTGTCTAATCAGAAATAACCGTATAACTATGAATCGTTATTTGTTTATTTCACCAGTCTAATTAAAAAATAAAGTTTAATTTCATTGCTGTTAAATTGCGTGATTTTTTAAGACTTTAGAATTTTTAACTCATTTATTTAACCAATAAAAATAATGAATACATTTTCAAAGTATTGGCCAATTAACAAGTTACACATAGAAGTTTCATGTTTCGATATTTTAGGGAAAATTAAAATTGTTATGGAAACATTATTAATAAAAAAATTTCCCCTAGTATTTAGAAAATTTTATTATATAAATTATAATATAATTTTTTCATGTTATATTTTTTACAAAAAATAATAATGACAACTTGAGAAAGCTTAATGATAAAAAAGAAGCATAAATAGATATCAAGTTTTATAAACATGTAATAAATACACGTGTTTTAAAAGCATTAAAAGTTAACAATTAAATAATTAATTTGTGGATATTTCTAATTGGAATTACGTCTATGAATAAATATATTTATTATAAGTTATCTTTTTTTTTTTTTTTCAAATATTTAAGGTAATAAAAATTAAAGTTTTAATCTCTAATTATTTTTTTTTTAAATTTTCAAGCATGTTGAAGACATACAATTCTGATGATTTTGAGAAGCAGAATTTCTGCATCTGATTTTTACGAAATAATGATACTAGGCACAAGTTACATTAACTTTAAAAATGAACTTGAATTGTATGTGATATAAAATTCTTAAATTACCTTGAATATCAAGCGTAATTTATCAAAACCAAATTTAATAGAATTTGATTAGTTTTTGCATGCATGTTCAGTATTCAATTTAAATATCTGAATAAATTGAATTGCAATACATTTAATAGTATCTACCTCCCATTACTCAAGATTCATGTTAGCAGAAAAAACAAGAAATTCTTTGTCAATCTAATTTGAAATTTCTCATAATATTTTTCAAACATTAAAACATTTCATCGCCAATTATGTAATCCACTGTGACAAATTCCATATTAAATTTAATTAATTTACATTTTCTGTAAATTTTTCTCTCTTCTTTTATTTTAAGCATCGATGTAAAGACAAAATTTAAAGATGAATCTTGATTCATCAACTAGTTCAAAACTTCTAATAGTTTGCCCATCCCTGCTCTATGCTTTTAACATTACCTAGCATGTCATCACAACATCGATCTGTGGTATATGTAACGATCAAATAATGCAAACAAAAAGCAAATGAATTTGTATCAACCAAAGCATTTACGAAACAAGATACAACACCCCCTCGCTTTTGGCCGTACCTGACACCATCTGTAAAAACTAGGCTACTTCACGGTTTTATTTTACTCATAAAATTATAGGTATTATTGTTTTTAAGAGTGCAGTTTTTCATTTCCTTGATCATTTTTTTTTTCTTGTCCCTGACAACTTTTAATGTTTCTCATTGGTTTTTATATTTTTTTTTATCAAATCGTTTTCACAACCTATTCTAATTGATTTATTTAAATTTCTTTCACGAGCTAATAATTAATGTAAAATTATTCTAAAAGATCATCTGGCGAAAGGAGAGATAAATTTATTTCAAAGTGAAAAAGAGATTTTTCAAAGAAAAGAAAATAGTTCGAATTCTATAGTTTTCAAATTTTTGCATTTGCTGTTATTCATTTTGTTCTTACATAAAATTCTAAATTTTATAATTTGTAAATTGGCCAAGCCAATTATTTTTTTATTACTATTATTCTGAGGTTTTTATGTTTTCAATATTAATTAATATAATCAAAAATTATTTCGGTTATATATAACATTTATTCACCAATCATTGAATTTGCAGTAAAATAAACTCCCATTACCAATTAAAACTGTTTTAAATCAGCCAAATAGAAAAGGTTCAACAGCTAGTAATGATTTGTGCATTTCTTTTCAGAAAAAAGGCTTTGCTTTTAGAAAAATAATTTCTTGACTTATAATAAATCTTAGATAATTCTTTCTTGATCCATTTTAGTATTATAAGTAGCGTTTAAATTATGTAATACTACAATTATTCGTTCATTTTTAGTAAAACATGAAAGTTGCAAAACAGCTTTTATTATTAGATATCACACCTTTTAGAGGATTATGCCTGCCAGCTTATATAGGGCAGATTTTATGTCGTACTTTTGTGACCACCTTACACCGTTCATGCTTAGTCACCCGGTGTGCGGTGGCCCACAAGTCATCCTCCATTAGGAGACTGCTCCAGATACTCTTGGCATAGTTCGTCTACAATTTCCTCAAACAGTCCCCTGTTCAGGGTCAGGTCTCTCTGAAATGGACGAAAAACCTTATTAGATACAATCAAGTAGTTCTCAAATTTACATATATACTTATTTTTTTTTTTTTATTCCAATTGCTCTGAATTTCAAAACATTTTTCTCTTATATATATATATATATTTTATATATGTGGTTTTGCCGCTTGCAAAAAGACGCATCCCAGCCGAAACCCCAATTTCTGCAGGGTTACACCGGTTTCAACTGATGCATTCCGGCCGAACCTACAGTTTTGTTAGACTTCTCCTTCAGTCTAAACAAAGCTGAACTTTGAAGTGGGTGTCTAGGGGTGTTTGACATGTAAAACGCAGTAACGGGACGTTACTTTAAATGAAGCCATTTATTCCCATGATATCTTACAATGATATTTACATTAGCAATTAATTAAAGGAACAGCACCGTCCATTCTCTCGCTGCTTCATGCAGCCTCCCGCCAGAGTTCCTGCCAGCGTCCTTCCGTGCCCATCTGCGGGGGTTTCTTCTCTCATCCACAGGGACCCGCCCCCTTTCGTGGGGTCAGAGTTCAAAGTTCAATACACCCCCAAGTTGTAAACAGCTCTGTCAAAGACAAGCGGCCGTAGGATGTCGCTATCTGGTGATTACCAGACAAATAAATCCCACAGAATCGGCCATCCTGCAGGTCACTGGCCTCAGTGACTTAACACACACAAAAATCAAAATAATTCTAGAATATGACAAATAATAAAATATGATGATGAAGAAAAACAAAAGATGTTCAAAAAATACTACGACAAGAAAGATGTTCAAAAATACTACGACATAACAATAAATT
>BPLR01004915.1:0-59232 GCA_021605095.1 Caerostris extrusa | reverse complement strand
TAAGAACCCTTTGTGAACGACTCATAAAAACAAACTGACTCGTTCCATCTGTGCCGACAACCAACTGAGGAAAAAAAGTATTGATTTGTTTAAGAGTTGATGGACGTATGGGCAGGACAAAGCCGGATAATGCCTTCCGGCTTTAGTTAACTTTTTCAGTGTAACCTTGACCGAAACGGAAAGCAGTCAAGGTGAAGGAGGTGGAGGGAAATCCGCTTGACATAATAAGATCTAATTCGCAGTGTAGTTGCTATGTATAGAATTCTCCGAGACTAATGAATGTCAGTTTACATATTTAGTTACATGATTGGAGATGAGTACAGGGCTCTTTTGAGTGTATGGCTTCCCCTTTTTTGAATATATTAGAATTCGCATGTGTTTCTAATCAATTTAATTAACTTTCTTTTTAAATTTATTCTTAAAAGAAAATAAAAATTACAATGAATATGCTAAAATTTTTTTATTTATTTAAACAGCATAATCAAAGAGATTAGTTGATCATGATAAGTTTTGTCTCTTTATCAAATGGTTATAATATCCATTGTTTGGTAAGTAGATTTAAAACAAAAATCCTTTTAATCTTCGATCTTGGTTGGGGAACTTCATATTTCTAAAAAGCGGCCTGGTGGCCGAGTGGCTAGCGCACTGGTTTTGGTATCCCAGGCTTCAGGTTCGAATCCTGGCTGTGGAATGGATGTTATTTAGTGATTCGAAATCCACTTTAAACTGCATGTCCCTATCTAGTTCACTCGAATGAGAAGTGATCGTAGAGCGACAAATCAAACCCAATTTTTTTCTCATTGGCTAAATCTATCTTTAGTTTTAGCTCTTCTTCTCTCTAAATCTAATATCTTTAATTTTAGCTCTTCTTCTCTAATCTCATATCTTTTAGTTTAGGTCTTCTACTCTCATTAGTCTAATACAGGCGTTTCCAAACTACGGCCCGCAGGCCACACAGCGAATAGCTTATTGTTGCTGTAATAAGTTGGATAAAAAACACAGAATGATAATAACTCGGTTTTATTGACTTGTTAGGTAAAAGCTTAATGACAAGCATAATACGCAGAAAATTTAACTTAAAGCATAGCAACTGACAAATATTTGAAATGAATCCCACTAATATTGTAAACTAGTGACTAGATGACCACTAGATGTCGTCAAGTGTCACGGTCGTATCGATACACACAATAGTAATTGTAGTACTTAATTGAACCAGCGAATTTAGCAAAAAATATGCTCGCTCAGAGCGCGTACTGGCGACTAGTCTAGAAATTATAGATAATGGCAGAAAAATTAAAACAGTTTTGGCCCTTGGTACTTACTGAGTAAACAGTATGGCCCTAAGGCTGGAAAGTTTGGAGACCCCTGGTCTAATATCATAATTTAAACAAGTATCGATTGCGCAGTAGGCAGCTCGTCAGTCTCATATTCAACTCAAAGGATTAATCTTTGAAGATAGTGTGTTCGATTCTCACACGGGGACAATTTTTTTTTTAAGAGGGCTGATGGCCGAGAGACTAGCTCTCTGATGCTCGGTACCATGGGCTCGAGTCGCGGTGGTGCCGTGAAATGTTTGCAGGGGGTTCTTTAATCCACTCTCCTTAAACCGTAAGTCCAGTTCTAATATGATTGTAGAGCCTTCGGCGTAAGGGTTGACAACCCAATCCCGTAAAGAAACTATTTTTTGGAATCTGCCAGTAGGCAGAGAGTCTGATGCACCAATGGGGTTGTCGCGCCATTGAAAAATAATGTATTTTCCATTGTAGAATTACGGGTTCGTGAAATCTTTAAGACTCGTGCTCATGGCTTTTCTCATTTAATTTCTGTTAGAAATATGTGAACATAATTGCTTCTTAACACAAAATTAAAATTTTCGAAATATGAAGTAATTACATTAATGTCAACACTGAAATGTAACGTTAATGAGCAATTACTTAGTTTCTTCGTATAAAAATAATTAAGCGTTTCATTGCAATTGGTTATTATAATTGAATGAGACATCAAAGTGGTAGGTAAAGGTAAGCGTCACGAAGCCAAGTCAGACCTCTACCTACGGGGCTCCATCACAACAAAAGCTGCCCTCCCCTTTCCCACCTTCCATGAGACCACACGGGTTCAACATCTAGGCCAAATTCAAGAACCTATCTACCAAGTGGGATAAGAAACAACAGAAATTACACATATTTGTTAAATTATTTCTTGGCTCACTTTACTGCAACGTATTCAGTGGATTTGAATCCGAGCGTGTATTGGCCCTAAATCTCATCACTGTGCCACAAGCGTAGCCCATTTAAATATTTTGGAGACATATTTCGTGAAGGATGTCCAATAAAATTTCATTTTTGCCGAGGTTGCGGATTGGATCGTCATTTACTTTTCAAAATCATAGACTTGCAGAATCTTCAGTATCAGCTTTGTTTCTCTTCATTGTCTTGATAGTTATGTTTTTATTTTTAATTTGTTATTCGTGTGTGGATTAATATTTTTTTAATTATACTTATGTGTATCGTTTAAATTATACTTGTATATTTTTGTTATACTTCTTGATGGTAAGAGATTGAAGAATCATTTAAAATCCGCTATTAGTAGTTAATGATGTGAAAGATGCGATTCCAAACTTCTTATGTATGTATATATATTATTATTATTATTATTATTAAAGATCAGAGAATAACATTATAATGATTCAAATAATTAGTTATAAGGTTATTAAAAATGATGACGCGTGGTATTTTTTTGTACAAAGGACTACATGGCCTAAAAATATCTTTCCTTCTAGCTCATTACTGTGCACATTAATATTAATAGTAAAAGACGTGACTTTTTTTTCCTTATGAATTAGAAATGCGTTTCTTTGGTGTTGCAATCTTATGTATGTAGTATATATTAAAAATATATCTATTCATTGATTTGGTATCGGACGTGTGTTAATGTGTTTCTAAAGTTGTGGCTCATTTTTAGAATAGGTAGAAAAAAAGTCACCTCCTTTTCTTCTATCTCTCTCTCTCTCTCTCTCTCTATCTCTCTCTCTATATATATATATATAGATATAGAATAGACACACACACACACACACACAGTCCAGTCACATTAATGTGACCACCACCTACTTTCGACGTCAACGTGAAATAACCAATCACAAAAAGGCAGGTGGCAGCCCATTGCAGTGGAGTGTATATAAAGAATTCCACTTAATACCACATTTCACACTCCACTTAAAGCCAGAATATACAATAGAGTATATTCTGACTTTTGACAGGTGGTCACATTAATGTGACTGGACTGTGTATATACGAAAAAAAAAGGAATTTCGACTATATATAATGAAGTTTGTAAGTATTCAACCGTATGCTGCAATAAAAAAAATAATTTAAATAATATTAAGTTTAGGATTATTTCCACGATCTTATTACAGGCCCTGTCAGTTTTTATCTGATGAAAATATTCACATTCAAAGCAGTTCAGGATCAGGATCCTCCTTAATTGTCGCATTCTTTCATCGAGATCAACAAAAAAAATTCAGACTGAATATGGCAAAAAAAAAAAAAAAAAAAAAAAAAAAAAATCATAGTTGTAGTCAACAACATAAAGCGACTGTATTGCTTTTAAATTGTCTTATTTATTTATTAAAAAACATATTGTAAAATTACGCTTTTTTTTTTTTTTTTTGCTTTAAAACTGCAAATTTAATTAATTAGGAAAGTTATATCTAAATAAATATTTACTGTAATGGTAACTATAAGAATAAATCTGTTGTTGTTTCCTATCCCATTTGGTAGACAACAACATCCAGACCAAGCGAAAGAACCCGTGTGGTCTCATGGATGGGGGGGGAGCTGCTGTAATGAAGTACCCGTAGGTAGAAGTCTGGCTTGGCTCCGTGACGCTGACTTTTTTACGGGGTAGGGTTATCAGCCCTATTTCCAATGCTCTACAGTCATATTAAACTGAAACCTACGGTTCAAAGTGGATTCCAGTTTTCTACTCTGTTTTTTTAATAATTATCTGGTGATATAAAGATGTATACATGGAGCTCATTAGACATTTGTGTTTTAAAAAATACTGTTTTACATCAATTATTCTACCCAGAAAAAAAAAAAAAAAAAGAGCGGCATAAGCTTTTGAGGAAAAATGCTAAAACAAATATTACTAGTTATCATACTAAAACAAATAAAAGTCCAATGCGTTTAGCTTCTTTTTTTAAAGCTACAAACGGCATATTTGCCTAAACAATACGATTTTTCAACGTTTACGGACATCAAGGAACTCAAAACAACAAAGACTTGCGAGAGGATGACAAAGCTTTTTATGTATGTTGCTGAATCTTCGGAACCGTGAAGGTAAAAACACGCCAGGTTCCCCCCATTTCCTGGAAATGGACGGAATCGTTTCCGAGAAGGAATAAGTAATGGAATTTTCTATTCGAATATTGGTATTTCGAACCCTCTTTAGTATCGTTCGTGCATATATTCAGTTAACATGCCAGATGGCCAATTTTGTATTTTTTTTTTTTACCACTTTTTTTAAAATTTTTTGTTGGAGATATTTTAATTTTTAAAGCTTAACAAGATCATTTTTTCCATAAATGTTGAACAACGAAATATCTTTTAAGTAGTTGAGTAATTTGTAAATTCAAACCGCACTTTTTTTTTTGTCATTATTTCGTTTCAATCACATAATTATAATTTGATTAAATTTCAAAAATTAATTTAACTAATATTAAATTAATTAATTTAAAAAATTTCGTTAACCAGAATAATTTTTTTTTTTTTTTGGATATTATTGTTATCTTCACCTGTCAATGTTTACATTAATTTAATCACTTGATATTCTGGAAATTTAAAATTTTGTGTAAAAAGTAATTACTTTCACATATTTCTAACAGAAATTAAAAATGAGCCAAGCTAATAGCTTAAAGATTACACTGAACTGTAATTTAATAAGGAAAATGCCTTCAATAGAGCGACAGCCCCAATGTTAACCAAGGCCTTTTGTCTACTGACAAATAAGAAACATGAGGTTTTCTTTTTATAGAGTAGTAGTTTTATGCCAGCCCAATGCTCTATTGTCATACTAGATTGGGACCTACGGTTTAAAGTGGATTCGGAACTACTACAAACATCCACGGCACCGCCCCGACTCGAACCCGAAACCTATGGTATAGAGCGCCAATCATTCGACCATCAGGCTCACTGAAATATACCTGGAGGGGAAATATTTTTATATTGGGTGGGGGGGGGGTGACATAGTTAAAAAGATTCGAGAGCCAACGACTGAAATTGATCTGTATAGATCTGCGATATCTATATTTATGAAATATTTTATGTTATGCCGGTTACTTTAACCAAGATCGTTTGCCCCTGGGACAGTAAATATGTAACATATTCAACATTACCATTTCTCCTGAACGTCAAGCGGCCTGATGGCCCACAGGCTTCAGGTTCGAATCCTGACTGTGGCATGGATGTTTGCTAGTGGTTCGGAATTGCCCACCGAAATGTTAACTATTCCTGATGGCCAATTGGCTAGCATTCTGACCTTTGGTATAACAGGCTTCAGGTTCCGATCTGTTTAGCCCAAAATGTGTAGAAATGACCATAGATGGCGACAAACCTTCAACCCAAGAATGTTTGCTAGTGGTTCGAATCTAAAGAACAACATTGCTCCAACGAAATGTTACCATATTCTTCAGGTTCGAATCCTGGTTCGATTGACTGTGGCATGAATGTTTGCTATGTTTGGATTAGGGAACAACATTGCTCCACCGAATCCACATTAAACTGTAGGCTCCCGATCTAATGTTTGCTAGCCCAAAGTGTTCCCCCGCAAAAAAAATGGCCAATTGACCGTAGAGCTACTAACCAAACAAAACTGTAGGTCCCGATCTAATTAGCCCAAAGTGTAAAAAAGACCGTCTACTTATATTTCTTCTGGCTTTTGGTATCACGGGCTTCAGGTTCGAATTCCGGCGGTGCATTGATGTTAGCTAGTAATTCGGAATCCACGTTAAACTGTAGGTCACAATCTAATTAGCTTGAAATGCACAAAAATGATCGTAGAGTGATAAACCAACCCTCTTCGAGCTTATAGCATAAAAACATTCCGATCTACATATTTAATAGCGCTCTGGCGCTCGGTACCACAGGTATCGGGTTCAAATCCCGGCGATGCCATGGGGGTTTGTAGTGATTCGGAATCCACTTTAAGCCATAGGTCCCGGTCCTAATAGGATCGTAGAGCGTTGCGGGGGCATTGTTACTCCGCGTCCGAGGTTTATCTTCAAGCTACACGCGCTTCCTGGGTAATGCAAAGTGAGTAACGTCTGTGCAGTCCTTATGGCATAAAAAAAGATCACGGTCTGTTTGCCAGCTGCATTAGAAAAGACAAACAAAACATATTTAATGTGACCCATCCCTACAAAGATATGGCTCGGTATCACTAGATCCAAGTTACCTTTGGTTCGGAAACTCAACTACCGATACCATTATGTTTTAATTGTTAATAGGCAACAGTAAAAAGTAACAAATAGAATTGTTCATTTATAAATCAACCTTCAAAAGAAAACTAAACATCAAAGAGAAAAAAAAAATTAGCCTAAATAGATTTAGAATTCTTATGCAATTATTTTACTTATTTGCATATCTATTGATGGCATTCCTATTCAATGAGAATAAAACACAAAAATCGTGAGAACAGAGAGAGAGTAAAAAAATAAGGCAAAAAATGAACAGTCGATTTCAAGGTCATAGGTTTATTTGCCTTACTCGTCAGTTAACACGTGTTACAAATGTACCGGCAAAAGAGGTTTTTGTTTTTTATGGCTTTAAAATGTGCAAAAGAAATTCCAGGCTTCTGTAATTTAGCGTGATTCATTTAAAAACTGCAAATGCAGTTTCATCAAGGTCTTCTCATCTTTTTTTGGTTCAAAGGGAAATTTTTCATTAAAAGGGCGGCATGCGAAAACACGCAGCTGCGGCTTCTTCTATTTAAATTTCGTTTCCCTCGGAAAAAGCCGTGATGGATCGTTCAATTAGTTTGCTTCGATTAGACCGAAGGCATTTGGGTTCGGTGCTTAATTAAGGCGATGATGGTGAAAAGTGGGGGTTCATGTTGATCGGGTCTTTGTTTTTGGAATTGCTGGAAAGCGGTTTTACTCGGGAATGTTTCTCACCATTTTTAAGACTGTTTTTAATAAAGGATTCATCTTTCCTCTCGCGCTGCTGAGCCCGGTGTAGCGATACTTGGGATTGGGGGGTTAAAATGCCTATAGTCTTTAAATTTAGGGATGCACAGGTTTGTGTAGGTTGCAGAGAGCATACATTCATTGTAACTTGTCGATGGGCCATATCAAAAAAATTAATAAATTAAATTAAAACACCTGAAAATTATCTAATTTATACACATTTCATTTCATATCATATATTTAATAAATAATGTAATATATTATAGGAAAAAAAAACAATGAATTTGAGGATGAAACAGAGAATTGAAATGTTATTAAATTCCCTATATATATCTTGTTTAAATTTCAATCGTTCATAAAATACTTTTTTATTCATCCACTCCCAAGTTCAAATACATTTTTTTGAACTTGTAGTGGATGGCACTGGATGGTAATACAGTTTTTTTTAATATTAATTCATTATTAAATTTAATTAATTAATTTTTATTATTTTTTATTTTAGATTTAAGTTGCATATATCTACCAATAGATAACGCCAGATAAACCTAAAAAATGAATGAAACTTATTTATAAAGAATTTTCTGCAATATAGTGAAAAAAAAAGTAGAAATTGACTTAAAAAATTTTTTTATGTTACTTGTTTTACAACTTTAAGATGTTACATTGATCAAGAAATTTGTAAAAAGGCAAAATATTTTAAATCAGGACATTTCATATTAAAAAGCTTCTGCCAATAAGAAGAATTGTAGAAAAAAAAAGCGTCGAACAGATTTTAACTTATCCAAAACAGAGCACAGGAAATTTCCAAAATTTTAACGAAAAATAAAACTAATTTTTTTAATAGAAAAATATGAACTTGTAAATAGATTAAAATGCTACTAAATTATCATTTTTCGAAAGTAATATTTTTATGTAAAAGTTGTTTTCAGATTTTTCTCAGAATGAAATTTAATGCATTTTGTTTTTACGTGAAATACCACAACACAAGTAATTTTGATCCAAATGTTACAAAATTTTGTATAATTTTTTTTCATTAATTCTTACAGGGGATAAACCTTGGAAATGGTTCTAACTACATAAATACTTCTTATTTTAATTGTTAAATTTGGAACAGCGTGTATATTTTGGAAGAATTTTTGTGTCGACGACATTTAAACGATTATAAAAAAATAAAAATATAAATTTGTCAGAGGTCTATTACCTATAGAATGTTAGTACAAACAAATACAAATTTAGAAATTTAAAAAATATTGATTTGATTTTTAGTCATGTTTTGAAACAGTATAAATTTTTTGCCATTTTTTTTTTTTTATGCGAATCCTACATTATTACATATTTTAATGTTAAGAACAGCATGATTTTAGATGAAGAAAGGATCATGTGCATTGCAGAATAGATGGGAAAAGTGAAAGAAATATTGATACTGGAGCGTGCAATGCATTCCTTGATAACAACCACCCACACATGGGTAAAATGCAACATGCGAGTGGGTTTGCGATGAAATTTCAACCACTTCATGCTAAAATTTTATGTAGTCATAAAAAAAGTAACAACTTTATCATAACTAATTCGTGAGAAAAAAATTTGTTCAAAGAGCTTTGAAATAATTATTTATAATAAAGTTTTATCGAAGCGAAAATTATCCTAATGAATGTTTGAAGCAGATCAAGAAAAATGGCAACCTTTATCGCTTTTGATAACTGTTTACTTACTTGGAACGGAAACGGAATCCTTCTAGTCTAAATAATAATTTTGAAGCAAGTTATTCAAGGTCACAATGGCTGCTGCACTTGAATGATTATTTATTAATTTATCTTAAACTATTCTGCTTTACTAGTTAAGTCCTAAAGGATTCAGACATCCATAAAGATAATCCATCTAAAGATAAAGATGCAGTTGGATGTTGGTACCAATTTATTTTGAAACAAACTAGTCATTGGGGTGAATTTGAAATTGATGATTCAGTTTAGAACTTTCTTGTGTTAGATTAAAAATTTTATCGATTTATTCTAAAACTTTTATAGAAAGAGTTTTCTGCTTTTTAGAAAAAACATAATCAATGTTTTTAATTCTTAACTCAAAGTTTTAATATCTTAAAAGTATTATTATGTACACAATTTTTGAAGGTAATATTTTGTGTGGCGTCTTATTTATTGAGGACACACTGTTTTAGAAAAAGATAATGTATGTTTTTATGCGATACCTCAGATTTGATTGTTGCCGTTTCTTTTCCCACTTGGTAGACATCAACATCTAGACTAAGTCCAAGAACCCATGTGTCTCATAGAAGGTGGGCGACCCGATTGCCAATTGGCTATGCTCTGGCCTTTGGTACCATAAGCTTCAGGTCCGAATATGGTATGGATGTTTAGTGGTTTGGGATTCACATTAAACTGTAGGTCACGGTCTAATTAGGCCAAAGTGTGACCGAAATGACTGTAGAGCGGCGAACCAAACCTTCGATTTAAAGTGGATTCCGAACCACTCACAAACATCCATGCCACCGCCAGGAGTCGAATCTGAAGCCTGAGGCCAGAGCGCTAGTCCATCAGGCCCTTCAAATTTGATTAAATCTAATAAGATTTTTGATTATTATGTTTATTATTATTTTGATGTATTACATATTAATGAAAAAAAAAACCCACAAATTTAACAAAAAAAAAAAAAATAAAATCCAAGTATAAAAACTTAATAACAACCTTGTTAATAAATTTTTTTAACTGGTTGTCTTTGAGTTTATTTTGCACTGAAATAATAATATATATATATAATTTTCATTTATAATTTAATTTATAAATAACTGTAACAAATTAATTGATAAATGTGTCACAGTAGTTACCAAATACGTGTTTTTAGCTGTGGAGCATTATACATAGTTGAGAAATAATTACATATTATTTTCGGTTATTCTTAGTTATCAAAATAATATCTAGATTTTTATTAGATTTTGATTTTTCTCAAAAATTTATTGCTACAGATTTCATCAATCAATGTTAGACAAAAGTTTGGAAAGCTTATGAAGATTAACAGTGCAGGAATATAAAATTTGAGATGGAATTGCAAGTGTCACGTCACTTTTTTAAAATATGTCCCAATAAATTTCTTAAATTTTTTTCTAAAATAGAATCTGATAGAATAGTTCGAGAATGAGTATTTATATTTTATATTTAATTACTAGTATTTTTTAACATGTAGTTCATTTGATACGTCTTTTTATAAATTTATTACAGTCATAGCTAAAAATAATTTGGAAAGAATCATGAAAGTTGAAAAAATTCTTATTTCAATTTTGAGATAGGTTCGAACCTTAAATTTTATGGTCTGTAATAGATTGATTGATGGTGACATGGCAATATTCTCTAAATTTTATGATTTCTAATAGTTCTAAAAGTGAGTTTTCAAAATGGCACGGCAATATCCCCTTCTTCACTTCAACTCAAATAAGTCTTTCGAGGCATAAATTAATAAACTGCCCTTGAGGGGGAACGAAAAAAAAAAAAAAAAAATCTTTTGCTCTCATAGAACTTGAAGTAGCAACCTAAGAAAACGAACAAGGATAATTTTAGTTCAAGCACAACCAGGGTCATCCATTGAAACATTTGCATAACATTATTTCAAGGTTTGCCCGGAGCAAACGATGTATTATGTTCAGGTGTTACCTTCTGGGGCCGATGAGTCATTACTCGGGTTGTTTTCAAGGGCATCGACTGTCAATTTCAAGGTCAACGTCCCTATGCCATCTCCTGAGCAAATCGAATTCGAAGCCCAATTTCTTACCCCCTACCCTTTCGTTTTTTCGAAGCCCCTCATTACAAAGACTGTGCATTTATTAGAAAGGGGAACAGGTTGGCCCGGGGTAATGGGGACGAACAAGAAGAAAAAAAATCTTATGGCGAGATAATGAACACTTCAAGACTTGATGGGAATAACATGCAACTTCTTTCGTTACTTAGAATTTTGAGGGTCGTACGTGTGAACAACTTACAGATGAGCGATTCGAATCATTTCTATTATTCGTTAATCTTTTGATTCATTTCTTGGAAAGATTCGTGCCAAAAGATTGGCGTTCAAAGATGATTGTGTTGTTGGAATGTGTAAACAAATTTGATGAACGATTCGAATCATTCATAAATTAATTAATATTCTAATTCGTTTCTGAAAAGATTCATACCAAAAGACTGGAATCAAAGATGATTGTGTTGTTGAAATGAATTAGATTAACGAATGACAGAAATGATTCGTATCGTTAATCTTCTGATTCTTTTTTTGAAACGATTCGTGCCAAAAAAAACTGTCGTTTAAGATGATTGTGTAATTGAAATGTGTGAACAAATTAGTTGAACGATTCGAATCATTTGTAAATTTCGAATTATTATTTTACAAGATATGCATGCCTATTTCGTGTCGTATTGCTGAGTCGAACATCCAATTTTAATCAAAATCTGGTATTTCGTATTTCATTCATTAAATAACTGGTAGAAATTTTTATAAAATGAATATTCGTACCGTATGTACCAATAAAATTATTCGTATCATTTAAATGAATCTCTCAGATATGTCCCGTAACTAGACAAAATAAGTAGTGGTTTCGTTTAAAGATTATGTTCAATGTTTTGAATTTCTAAAGCTTTGTGAAATCTTGCTCTTTCAAATAATTTTAATGCGAAATTGATTCGCCTTTATTCTTTTTTGAAATAAATTTAATCACTTGCTAATAATTTACATAAACATTTTTTTAAAAAATTCTTACTGCCAGTTAATGAAAACATTCAAGATATTGAACGAATAATCTGTTATATTTCTTTACCTAATGCAAATCATTGATGTAACTGACACATTTTCGTAAAACATTCTCATTATGTTATTGGTCAGTTTAAAAGTGAATATCACTTCACTGTAAATACGGATGGATCAACGCGTTGCATCTATTTTTAAATTTTAATCATAAGTAATGCCATTTTGGCAAGAGGCGATACCAAACCACTCAGGTAGCAGTTAAAAGCAGTCATTATTCAGGGGTGTGGCCACACCGGGTGAGGTTTGGTTTGCAAGGTACTCTTTTCTAACTACGCAGCACAAAAAGGTTTTCATTAATCATATTACGCTTTGCTCAAACAGTTTGTATTTATTTATTTACTTAATTAAGTTTGTATTTATTACTTTACTTTTATTTTATCCAATTTAGACTTTGACCTAATCTTTCAAAAATGAAATAATCACAATTACAAAAATTTCAAATTTTTTTCAACTGTCTCTCTCTTAATAATGTAAGCCAAAAATTACAAACAAACGTTTTAAATATCTCTCTGGATGTTGTAAGCCAAAAATTTCAAAATTTTTTTTTTAAATCTTTCTATCTCTCTTTTTTTCTCAATGTCTAATGCAGCTGGCACACACTTAGACATGGACGTCTTGGATGCCATAAGGCAAAAGCGCTGCACAGACGTTACTCACTTTGCATTACCCAGGGGCGCGTGTAACTTGAAGATAAGCCACGGACGCAAAGTGACAATGCCCCCACAACGCTCTACGATCCTATTAGACCGGGACTTACAGTTTAAAGTGGATTCCGAACCACTACACACATCCATGGCACCGCCGGGACTCGAACCCGAAACCTGTAGTACCGAGCGCCAGAGCCCTAGCCACTCGGCCATTCAGGCCCACTTTCTCAATGTTGTAAGCCAAAAATTTCAAAAAAAAAATCTCTCTCTCAATTTGTAAACCAAAAATTTAGACTTTGTAACGTAATGCTTCTATATTAAGCAACATTGCAGTTTCTTCTAAAAAGGATTTGTATAATATTTTTTTTGTGTGTGTGTAATAAATTTTTTTAGTTTTCGAGCTTTCAATTTAGTTTTCCATTTTATTTTTCTACTTTAAAATGTTACTGCACTTCACTGAAAGTCTGATTTGAACTTATTTCCATCAATCAGTGCATTGTGAAAATTAAACTAACCCATTCACCTACTCCTTTGCCATGCTCTATTTAAAGCTTATCCAGTTACGACTTCGTCAGTGATTAAGGCGGGAAAAAAGAAGACAAATTATGCTGGCTAATTCGCTGATATCAATTCTTATTCTTTAATGCGAACGTAGACATTACAAAAATTATCTAGGGACATCGATGCTTTGACCCGATGCAGATGATTTGTCCCTTTGCAGATTCTTTTATGGAATTTGTTAAAAAAATTCGAATAAAACTTGTTTTTTTTTCAAAAATAGTTTGATCATGGTAAGATGAATCATTGAAGAATCATTTCAAATTATCAAAAATCCAGATAATTCAAAGATGTGGCTCTTTGCAAAACGCGGGGAAAAGTTATATTCTGAAAAAGGACAGATTTTCGTAATTCCATTTTAGAAATAAGGCCATTCAAGCGTTCATAAAGAACAAATGAAGGCTGTGTTGTTTTTCCTCTCTTGTTCACATGTTCATAGCTTTTGTAATAATGTTGAATTTATTTTATAATTTTTTTTTCAATAATTTTACGTATTGTTTAATAGGTTCGAAATGCAGTTGAGAAGACGCATATCATATTAAAAAATAATAATAGTCTGATTCGAGTTGGTTGTTATGAAAATACATTCTCGTTTTTGCAATAAATATTCTATATTCAGAAGAAATTATCAATCGGGATTAAAGACAAATTTATCCTTAAAATGCTGCTGCCCTCACCCCTCCCCTTTTAAAAATAAAGTTCACCCTCTTTCTGAAATCGAAGCATATTAAAGGCATATCAGCATATAGAGGAACAGATATTATGGATGAAAATTATTTCGAAAACTTGTGATATTTGTTTTATCTGTATTATATTGCTTTGATATTATTCATTTATTGTATTCTGTGTGTATCCAATCCTCAGTGTTCTGCAGTGCGGGACGGACATCCCATGGGTAATCTAATCATGGAAGGAGGGAAAGGGGGTGGGGAGTTTCTGTTGTTGTGATGGTGCACTCCTAGGTAGAAGTCTGGTATGCCTTCCAGTCACTGAAAAAGGGCAGTGCCTTAACGCCGGACTTTTTAGGGGAAACTACGCCACAATTGCATATCGTATGGGAGAAAAACTAGAAAACCTACCAGGTAGTCCGATTAACGAGATTGAACATCATAAACATCATAGAGTCTCGTCATTTTTTTGAAACAATATCTATAAAAATGCCGCCAGTAGATTGAACCTCAATCCAGATAGCGGCCTGGTGGCTAACGCTCTGGCCTTTGATATCACAGGTTTCAGATTCGAATCCCAGCAGTGGCATCGATGTTTATTGGTGGTCTGGAATCCACTTTTAACTGTAGGTCCCGATCTGTTTAGCACTCGTGTGCACAAGATGACCTTAGAGTGATACACCAAACCAAAACCAAACCAATCAACCCAAAATTCTCACCACGAGTCAGGCTTTATCGTATTCTAATCTACACAAATGGAAATTGAAATTATAATATTAAAATTCACTTAATAACTGAATGAAAAATTCCCCACTTTCATTTCTATTTTATGCAATTTGAAATTCTAAAACCAGTATAATTTATCTTGCTATGCTGTATTAAATTGAAATCATAAATAATAATCATTGAAATAAATAATAAATCATTTGAAATAATTCTATGATTAATTATTTCGTCATGATTTTGACAGCTGTTTCCTGTTTCCAGACAAGTGTTTCAAACTGTATTTTTAAAACCTCTCTTGAATCTCTAACATCATCGTTCAAAAACATGTAATGCAATCGAAATCTCAACAGCAAAACATTTGATTGGAAACACGTTTTCGTCAACAAGTTTAAGCTAACATGTTGACATTGAAAGCTTTGCAAAGAGTGTAAATATTTTTGTAGGACGCTTACTATAATTAAGGCTGTAGCATATTTTTGTTTCAATTCTAGTTAAAGAATATTTTTAATATTTTAATAAGAGATAGAAAATAAATAACAGTATTTATGATAAATAAAATTGTGGAAGTAATTTTGTATTCATTTAATAATTAATATTGTAATACTATAACCAAAATTATTGTGTAAAATTTTTGAAGACATTTTTGTATTTATAGTATTCAATTACATCTGCCAGCAGGCAGACGGCCTTGGTCCACCATGGGGCTATTGCGCCAATGAAGAAGTATTCAATTACATGTAAACAACTTATTTTTTAAAGAGATTACAAAATTAATGAGTTGGTGATAAAATTTTGATGTAGGAGAATTTATAAGCAATTATTTTATATTAGAAGGTTGGAATGTAAACATACCCTGGCGACTGAGTTTTTTGGCGATAATGTGCCAAATCTAGCAACTCCAATTTTAATCCACGTTGGAAGACACATGTATGATGTGCATTTTCCTAAGAACATGCTTAATGGAAGAAATTTGGTTTTTACTGACTTTGCGATGTGGATTAATTTGCAGTTTATTAAGATTAATATAAAATTTAAAATTATTATTTTTTATTATTATATTAAGTTTGAAAAATCTTAAAATATTAATATAAAATTGTAAGGTTTTCAGACCGACTCGTGGCTTAGTGGCAACGCGCGCCGCTGGTGAACATTAAGGCTGAGGTCAATCCGTTGGCGGCTCTGTTGTAGACACTGTTTCAAAATATGAGGAGGCTCGACGGTATATGTGATGTTCAGCTTCTTACCTCGTTCATTCGGGCTACCTGGTGGGAGTTGTCTAGGTTTTCTCCCATACGATATGCAAATGCGTTGATATTTCCCCCTAAAATCCTCTCGGTAGTTACTATCCTTCTTCATCGACGAGGAGCCAAGTCAGACTTCTACCTACGGGTGCTCCATCACAACAGAAGCTGCTCCCCCTTTCCCTCCCTCCATGAGACCACACGGGTTCTTGGACTGGTCTAGATGTTGCTGTCTACCAAGTGGGATAAGAAAATAAAAATATTTTTCATCTATATTACAGACATTTTTTAGCTTTGTGTGGCATTTAATAAGGGAACAAAAAGACTGGATGGCTCGTAAATAATTTTAATAAATTATAGAATTAAAATAAATTTTATTAGGAAAAAAAAAAAACTATAATCTTAAATTAAACCAGTGAAGAATTTTCACATTGAAGGTAGCTAATCTACAATCCTTTTTCTCTCTGAAAATCAAAATATTTTATAATTTTATTTAGAAATTGCAATCTTTTGTTCTGCCATTTTTATACGTGGTCCATTTGACACAAATGACGATAGTCTTGAGAATATCATAAATCTAATAAAATTTTAATAAATTATCTATAAGAGAAAGACTTGTTAAAGAGATTTTTTTCTGATAAAAACAACGTTTTTTATCGAAATTATTTTTTAAATATTTTATGTTTTAGTAGATAATTAAAGATAGTCAAAACTTTCAGCATCTTCTAATTAATATTTGCAGCCTTTTTATTGATTTTTTATAACATTTATTTTTGAGAACTTGTCTATTGAGAGAAATTTAACTTAAGTTTATATTGGACTACGCTTATGAAAGAATTTCATTCTTTAAAAGATTACTTATTTTTAAACTTTTCTCTTGTAAATATTTCTAGCTTTATTATTATTATTATTTTTTTTTTTTTTTGGTAATAACTTCACGAACCTGTATAGTACCATACATATACTTCATATAAAAAAATTTACAATATTTTTGTATTTTAGTTCTTACAATTGATCCATCTTTACAACAAGTTCATTCCTAGACACACACAGAAAAAAAAAAAAATGAAATTGCCTTTTTTTTTTTCCCCATTACTTAAAGTGGTTTTTCACCGCAGGCCCCGAACACAAGCAGGAAAACTTGATTGCTCAAGTAACGGTGCCGGCAATAAATAGTTCTTCCTCGTAGAAGAGACTGCGCGCTCTCTCAGAGATAATTACGGCTCTTTTATCTGAGAAAACTCCGCGAAAAGATTGTGGTTAAGAACGCTATTTTTTTTAACGGTATTCAAAGAAATGTTAAAATTCAAAAAAAGTGTCACCCTTTTTTTTTTCTTTTTTTTTTTTTCAAGGACTATTGAAATTCATTAAAGTTGTTGAATGTATACATGGGGCGTTTAAATAATTTGTATTGTGCGACATTATTAAATATTAATATTTGGACATCGGCCCGAATGTTATTTTTTTCTAATGCAGCTAGCAAATACTGAGATAGTTATCTTTACGCCATAAGCAAGGGCTGCACCGATGTTACTCATTTAGCCCTATCTAGGGGACACATGTAGCCTGCAGATATGCTACGGCCGCCAGTAACACTGCCCCCGCAACGCTCTACGATCCTATTAGACCGGGACCTATGATTTAAAGTGGATTCCGAACCACTACAAACATCCATGGCACCGCCGGGAATCGAACCCAAAACCTGTGGTACAGATATTTCTATTTAACTGAGAATCGAAGTATTTTGTTATTGTCAATAAATTATTGTGCAATTCAAATACAATACATTCAAAATATATTTGGAATGATGATATTTATTCACATTTTTGTTATTTGAAAGTAAAGAAAACTTTTTTTTTCAATGCGAGTTCTTTGATATGTTAATTTAAAATAAATTTTATAAGTGATTTTATTTCAGCTATTAATTTAGAGTAAATTGGTGAAAAATATTGCCGTCAACATGATTGGAAAATGAATATCAGAAATGCTATAAATTAAATACATCAATTTGACGATATTTTGTTTCTGTTCTAAGACTAAATAAACGGATATGTTTTTATATCGTAGTTTTTTAATAGCTCAAATTATTTATTTATGGCAAATTTATTAAGTTGAATTTAATTAATGATGGGGTTACCATATTATGTGAATATATCAACATTCTATGGTTCTATCACATTTTTACATCAATAATTTTTTATGCTGTTTCACATTTTTACTTCAGTTTTTTTTTTTTATGCTTCACATTTTTACGTCAATATATTTTTTTTTTTGTTTCACATCTTGCATTTGTGTGTGTGTGTCCGTTCACATTTTTACATCAATATTTTTTTTTTTTTTTTTTTTGTGCTCTTTTACTATAGTTTGTTCTAAGATTTTTTGCTAAATCAGAGAAAATCGCAGGTAACAATTTTATAACACGATCACCCTATATAGCTACAAAAAACTGGCCTTTGCGCCATTAAATCCCACTAACCAATCAACCGTTACGCAGCAACTATCTTTCCATTAAAATACAAAAAGGAAAGTAACGAAATAGATAAGAGACGTAATAGTAAGTATAGTATAGGTTTTTAAACTAATGATCAAAAGAATAGTTAGTTCTTAAGAACCACTCAAATTATAAAAAGACTTTTCTCTGTACTTCTTTTTTGTCATAACACATTCAACTTTTATCCCCCTCCCATTTTTTTTTTTTTTTTTTTTTTTTTTAACCTCATCAGTTCTTCGTGGAAACAACTTCCAATTAACAGAAAACGGAAATCAAAACAATTCCGTTTCCTGGAAATTGCATTTATTTTTCTTATTTTGTGTCCCTCCCTCCCTTGTCTTCTTTTATATGGAGAAAGAAAACTAAAAGGGAGGGGGAGCTACCCCGACAGTCGATAGAGTCTGTTACTAAGAGAGGCGTGACCTTGATTCCTGAGGAGAAGGGCGAGGGAATGGCGACATTTCGAACGGGGGTGCTCAACAGATTCTCTCCTCCCCTCAAAAACAGTGATTTCCGATGGAGACACAGATACAGATAAATGGAGAGTTCCCGATTTCCCGGTAAAAGATGGACTAATCAAGATCGTTCGCTGTTCGACATTAGAGATCAAGATTGAAGATTGCTTTTATCATTTAGAGATCATCTTTTAAATAATGAAAGTCGTCTAAGATATTAACAAGTAATTTAAAAAAAAAAAATCTTAAAGTCAATTCCTACTTTTTTTCACTCTATTGCAGAAAGTCCTTTGTAAATAATTTTCATTAATTTTTTTAAGTTTATCTGGAGCCATCTATTGGTAGATATAGGCAACTTAAATCTAAAAAACTAAAATTGATTAATTAAATTTAATCACTGAATTAATATTTGACAAAACTGTATTAACATCAAGTGTCATCCACTACAAGTTCAAAAAATTTATTTGAACTTGAGTGGATGAATAAAAAGTATTTTATTAACGATTGAAAATTTGAACAAGATATATATAGGGAGAGTGTGAGCTAATAGAAGGAATTGAAGCTATTAACACAATTGCTCTGATACTTTTTTGAATTTTTATTGGATTTGTGACCAATTAAAAGTTTGGCTTGTCAAATAGGATGGTAGATTAGTAAATAAACAAAAAAAAAACAACAAAAGGATCGTAGATTAGTAAATAAAAAATTAAATCGATATTTTAATAATTTTCAACTTCACTGTATTCTGTATATAACTAATAATTTTCTCATTGAAAATTTTAAAAAATTTGTAGAAAATTACAGAAATCATACATCTTAAAATTAATGTAACAGTGTGCATTCTGATGTCAGTCATAAAAAAAAAAAAAAACAATGATTAGCAAAGTAAAGTCAGAATTTTAGAAGTAATAGATTTGAGGATTTCTATTTTTAGGGTTGAATGTGATAAAACCAGGATAAACATTATAATTAAATGTGCAAACAACTTTCAATACATGTATACTTTAGCACCTGAGCACTACCACAACCACCACCACCACTACTACTACTACTACTACTTTTACACCACATCACTGTGCCTAGAGTTGAGTTGTCCTTTTTATAAGTTTGGGAATGATGTGGGTGAGAAGAATTCTAATTGGGCTCTGTGACGCTCTACGATCCTTTTGACGGGGACCTACGATTTAAATTGGATTCCGTACCACTACAAACATCCATGGCAACGCCTATGGCCATAATAAAAAAAAAGACCCTCTAAAAATATGGCTAAAAACCCTCTAAAAATAAATTGCAGAAAATGAAAATTCTTAATCCTCCATTATTAAAACACGCATAATTAAAAAAAAAAAGTGAAATTATATTCAATCATTTTACTACTTTATACGAACGGTTACAGTATATTAACTGTTACTGCATGCATAATTTTTTTTTCTTTCTAATGCAGCTGGCAAACACAGACAGCTTGGTCTTTGGATGCCTTAAGGCAAGTGCTGCACAGACGTACTCCTTTGCATTACCCAGGGGGCGCGTGTAACTTGAAGATAAGCCACGGACGCGGAGTAACGATGCCCCCCAACGCTCTACGATCCTATTTTGACCGGGACCTACTTTTTAAAGTGGATTCCGAACCACTTAACCATGGCACCGCCGGGACTAACCCGAAACCTGTGGTAGCGAGCGCCAGAGCGCTAGCCACTGGCCATTCAGGCCCACACTGCATGCATAATTAAACGGGTTTAAACACTCAAGGTTCTGTTGAGATTGGAGCACGTGTTCACCCTTCCACCCCTTTTCTGATCGAGATTTCATGCGATTTGTGGTGCGTGAAATTTTGGTCTCGCCTGTTGAAGGCTCTAATCACTACTTTGACAACCAACCCCATTCCAGCCAGTGACTTTGCATGTGTTTTTGGCTTTATCTTTTATATCTCCTTCGGAGAGAATTGAAATCAATGTCATTATTTCATCTTACTTTTACAAATTGATAAGCATTTATCCTGATAATATTAATAACCGGGACCCATCCATCTTAATAAATGACAGTTGGGGAAACCGGTTCTTGATATTTTAACTTTTACCCCTTTGTACAAGTATGATGCGTAACTGATTACTTTTAATATGTGTTATTAAGTTAAGATTGCATCTAGAATTAGAAATAAATTACGGTTTTAGTAATTTTAAACATTAACAAACTATCATCGAATGAAAGCATTTTGAATCAGATTTTTTTTTTTGTAATCAGAACGAAACTTCATTCAGCTGTTATATAGATCTTTGCTTGTTAAATTTCTTAACAAAATTTTTCGAAGTGTAATGCTTCTTTTTCATTGATTTCAAGCATTCAGAAGAAGTTTTCACTTAACAAAGATAATTAGATTGTTCGTAAAAATTTTCTTGAAGTTTTTCTGAACCTGATAGTTTAAATTTTTAAAGGCCTTTTTTTTAGCCTTTAAAAATCAAATAATAAACTAATAGTTGTTAATATTAACGTCTACAAATCAAACCACCATTATTCTAAAAAAAAAGGCCTTTAAAATATTTTTAACTATCTCAATAACCCATATTATTTTGCGGAGATAGTAAAAATTGTCTTTGTAACTTTATCTAGTACTGTAGTGTGCAGGTTGGGCAACCAGATTGTAACTGGGTAGGGGAGGGGGCTGAGATACTTGAGGCACAGATTTCTAGAACTCACAGCTTTATTGATACACCCACAAACACCACATACATACAATATTTAACACATAATTATAGACTCATGGAAGGACTCCACTTCGAAGCCGAAAACCCGATACCCAGCTACGCGCAGGATGCGAGAAATATACTTCCTCTTCATGCCAACTAATACTCTGGGATGAGCTAAATATAATTCCTCTGGAGTTGAAAGACTATAAACTAAACCTTTCTCAGCCGGAGCTCAGGCTGCACTGTACTTCCTCTCTGGTGAGAGTTTCGAGGCCAACTGACCATTTCTCCAGAACGCCTAGCGACCTGATGGCCATTTGGTTAGTGCAATTCCCTTTGGTACCACGGGCTTCAGGTTCGGTGGCATGGATGTTTGTGAGTGGTTCGGAATCAGCGTTAAACTGTAGGTCCTGGTCTAATTAGCCTAAAGTGTACACAAAAAGGACAGTAAAGCGACAAACCAACCATCGTTTATATGTGTATTTAAAAGCAATGATTTTCTCATTCCATTTAGTTTACATTATCAATAGGCTACAAGTGGAATTAAAATAAACCTCTAAAATTTCAGCATTTAAGCAAATAAACTATCTTTAGCAATAGCAAACTACCTATCCTTAACTTTTTGTTTTGTGCGTAATTAATTTTAAATAAGAACTTTAGAGACAAAACTGGCAACGTGCTTTGTTTACTTCGTCTATAAATTAATGCACAGCAGTGTTCTCCGTGTTCCTTCTGGAATTCCAGACGAAGCAAAAGGCCAGGTAGCAACATTACCCAATGTCTGGAATGGTTTCAATAAAAAGTGATTTCCAGGTAGAACTTTAACCGTACCTGAGCTTCGCGAAGCATGACATCTACCCTTTTTTCTTCTTCTTCTTAAATAAGGAAGAACGGTTTGCTACCTTAAAGGATTTATTTTTACGACCAGCTCCATTTAAGTAAGCCGTGCTGATGCGATTTTCCTTCAGTCTAATAGGGTTTCTTTAAAAAAAAAAAATTACATACTATTTAGAACATATTTTTTGTTACTAATTAATTAATCATAAATTGCTAAGGTTTAAAAAAAAGTATATTCAAATAGAAGCAAATTAGAAGAATCGAGTGTTGTTTATTCTCAACACATAATCTTTTCATTTTAGGAATTTTTAGATTGCAAACATTTTATTACCGGTGTCAAGACATGTGATGTTTTACCCTGTAACTCATGGATTGTTGAGTTATTGATATCTTTATGATGGTGGACACTGTTTACTTGAGAAAATCTCTTGCTCAAGAACAATAATGATTCCTTGGAGGTTTTCAGACATAAATATCACTTTGTTACATGTAATCTTGGTAAAAATTACACCAACCAGTTAGCCTGATTGTCAATCTGAGACACTGTCCTCACCTCGTTTGTTCTATTTTCAAATTAGTGACTGTAGCGCATGTCCAGCAGAATTTAACTCGCTTTTAGAAAGGGGTGCCTGATGGCTGAGTGACTAGAAGAGCTCTGGCTCTCAGTGCCACAAGTTTCAAGTTCGAGTCCCTGTGGTGCCATGGATGTTTTCATTGGTTTGGTATCCGCTTTAAATCGTATGATGGTCCCGGTGTAGTAACCCCACTAACCTTTAAAACCAACAGTCCCGGTGTAGCCTGACTGTTGGGCGTAGGACTGACAACTATCCCGTCAAAAGAAAACATCTCCTATTTCGTAATCTGCCAATAGGCAGAGGCCATGATCCAACATGGACTTATAGTGCCAGGGAGTTAGTTGTCACTTCACCTAGCTTTCAAAAAGAAAACTAAGACGAGACTGGAACACTAAAATGTTTCAAACAAATTTAATTACGTAACTGATGGAGTTTAAAAAAACTTTTTAGCATAATCATTATGTTAGTTATAGTAATCAAACTACGTAGAAAATAATTTTTATGGTTGTAACATATAAAATCGCTCAAGATATTCTACCTATAAGTATTTAATATAATGTCCCCTTTAGAGGTTTAAAACAAAACTGAAAAAAAAAAAAAAAAAGTATAAGCAAATAAATGTAAGTATCAATGAAGTATAAGTAATTCATGTTGAATTATTCTTTTTTTCAAAATATCACAAAAAAAAGTTCTTCCATGCGACGAGGTACGGTGTCGTTGGAAGTCGCGCAGAAATTGAACCATGCTGCTCGTGCGTCCATAATTGGAAAGCGTTTTGAAAAGCGGTCATCGTGAACATCTGTTCCTTTTCTCCTTGGAATTGTCCAGGAATCGCAAAGGGCACGGTTTTCCATAAAAACCGATCGTTCTCCGAGAAAACTGAACATAAGTACTGTTCTCCAGAACATTCCATTTTTAGACGACACTTCCATCAGTTCCAACTCAATCGTCATCGTATTCATCGGGATCTATGCCACGTTCGCTCGCGATTCTCTGTAAAAAAAAAAAAAGTCGTATAGAAAATGGATGATTCGAATTATTTCAGTGTCGCGGGATTTTCCTTTCGTGTTTCTCTGTAAAAAAAAAAAAAAAGACGTATAGCAAAGGCGGTGAATGGTTCGAATCAATTCTCATACTCACGGCACACCTAGTTCTGGGAATGTTGAATCTCATTCGAAAGATTCGTACCAAAAGAATATCATCACGTCAAAACCTTTTGAAATAATTAACACAAATAAAGTTTCACACTGGTTGTTATCAACTGAAAATTTGTTACCCGGGACACTGTATAGAATGCAGTATAGTTAACTCACTAACACTCGTTAATTTAACTCTCTACTGTTCTCCAGAACATTCCATTTTTCTTAGACGAATCATTCACTCTAATTGTGAATGTCTCGAAATTTCCTTTCGAAATTTCCGAATTTTCCTTTTCCTGGGAAAAAAAAAGTTGAGCCAATGAATGATTCGAATCATTTCTGTGGTTCATATCATTTGTAAAGATTCTTACCAAAAGAATATTATATTCTGTATAATTATTGACAAACGCCGGTTGTTATTCTGTTACTACGATCTGTATAGAATGCAGTATGGTAAATCCTTGACGAGAGAATATTTGCAGACCGCGAACCAACACACACGCATTAATTTAATTGTATCCATTTAATTTGTTCAATGCTAGAACTTCATTCACACGCGCTGCCATTTTCGGACAAGAAGTTTGCGCATTTTTAAAGCATTTTCCATGGATTGAATATACAAAGCTAAAGAAATCTGGGAAAGGAAACTCGATGGCGTTTGTGATCTTCAGCATCTTGCCTGGTGGGTCGGACTACTGCTGAAGTTTTCCGGGTTTTCTCCAATCTGATACGCAAAAAGCGGGGTAGTTCCCCCTAAAAGACTTTGCATCCAAAGTCACTGCCATCCTTCAGCGTTCAGGAGCCAAGTCTACCTACGGGTGCTCCATTACAACAGAAACTGCCCTTCCATGATACCGGAACCTTGGACTTGGTTGCTGTCTACCTAGTAGGAAATAAAAAAAAATTTTTTTTTTAAATCTAGTAGATTTAGTAATCGCTATGATAGATTTTGATCTTGCGAATTGGTTCAAAGCATTTGTAATTCAATATATTAATATTTCGCATCAATCATATAACCCTTTTTCCAATCTTTTCTATAGTAATGCCACATGAAAACATCAACGTAGTTTAATCTCGAGAGTATTTCACGTAGCATCCATAACTCTTGAGATGCTTTCTATGAAATTGAGTGTAACAGAGTACTATCAAAGAATCAAACACCAAAAAATTTCTCCTTAAATTTATTAACTTTTTATATTTACATTTATATTTACTTTACTTTATAATACCTTACTTTTTATATACGCTTTATTGCTGTCTTTTATTTTTCCAAATTTTTTAATGTGTAAAGTAATTTCCATACTTCTGATTTTTAGCATATGCACATTAATTTGAATATTTTACAAACTGTGCATGTTATAATTTTTGTTTTTGTGAAATTTATTTCCAAATTGATGGGCTACATCAAATTACACTTACATTTTGTCATTGTGACATCAGTGCTGGCCTTTCACGAAATACAAATAATAAATAAAATTAATTTTTAGTGTAGATATCAATTAAATTTGCGAAATTTTCTTTTATGAAGTCATTTTAATTTAGAATTTTAATTGTAGTTACAAATAATTAAATTTATTCTCATTTTTTTTTTTACATATTATGATTCAATTAGTGATTTTTTTTAGATAGTTCGTTTATAAGTCTTAAAATATATAAAATAGAAATTTGTCAATAAAGTTTATAATGAAACGATGTATTACATAAATTATTGTGACTATATAATTTTTTTCTTTTACTTATATAACCATTGCATTTTCTTCCATATTAATTATTTCGTGTAAGGCTTTCTACCTGATTTAATGAACAATGCACCCAAATTGAAGATAAGCTAAAAATGACATTCATTAAATTGCATAAAACTAATTTAACTAAATTATAATGAATTCTAGTCATTCAATCAAGTTACACGAAAGTGACACATTAAAAACAATCAATATAGTTAAAAAAAAAAAAAAACACAAATAGTCAACCATGTTCAAAGTACTGAGAACACATTTGAATTATTTGTCGATCAGATAAAATATAATGTTCATTGGAATAAACTTGGATAGCATTCCAGGAAAAAAAATAAAATACTTCAAAGTTCATTTTCTAATGAGAAATTTGCTTATTCATTTTCAAGGAAGTGAGAAAAAAGAAAGAAGAAAAGTTGGAATTATTTCATCTTATTTTCTATTTGCATTTGTCCTGTTCTCGACCTTGAAGAGGGCTTGACGTCATTCGCTGACGTCATAGTTACGACTCCTCCCATTCCGCTGTTGTTGACAGGCGAGGAGGCTATCCCAACGTCATAATTAAGTTTCTGTTCCACTGCATTTTAGCACTACGGGTGCAGAATAACACTTTAAAGAACTTCTATTTTCCTCTTAAGATATTAATAATCCTAAATAACAGTCACAGAATAGTTGTGTTGAAATTATCAACGAAGTTGAAATCGATTAATTGGCAACAGTTTTTTTTAACTCCGGTAAAGTCGCTTACTCAGTAATTACACAAGGCTTGAGGAGAAAACAGATTGCCGGTAGCGTGTTATGGGTTTTAAGAAAATTTTTCTATGGAGAAAATACTTACAAGAAATTTTTATGAAATTTATTTTAAAGAATGAAATAATGACTCTAACTATGTTTTTTTTTTACGTTTTATTGTTTCGATTATTGTATTCATCACAAAAGATATTTTCTTCTATAAAATGACTGATTTGTTCTATAAAGTGTTTTTCTATTGTACCTAGTTTGATTTTTTGCTTGTGCATATTTTGAATATTTATTACTCATTATTCAAATAAATATTTTAATAAGTGAAATTTATAAAAATTATTTACTTTGAAGATTAAATTTCATTAAATAATGACATTTGTAGAAATTGAATCGTTAATTAATTAATTTTTATTTTAGGTTTCATTAAATCAAATTAACTTAAATTAAAAATATTCAGTTTTTGTAAATTAGATTATATATTCTTCAAAAGTTCCTTTTTTATACAGTTTTAACATTTATTTTTATATATAAATATTAAATATTAAAATAATAAATATATAATATTTATTATACAAATCTATATTATTTATTATTATTAAATATATTTAATATAAATATTTTTTTTTTTTTTTCTTAAAATAACTGAAAAAAATTAGAACTTCATAATAAAACATGTATATTTTTACTGTACTTTCAAAAATAATTTCAAACAATTACAGTTTGCTTTAAATTATAATTCTTCCGTTTATCTCTTTTAAAAATATTCCTGGTCAAATTAACTTAACAAAGTTTTTAACATCTTATTTAAAATTGACTTTATTATAAACTTATTTCAATCTTTTTCAAAGGAGGTTTGAAATATTCCACAATAATTTGTTTGCATAAGATTTTTCCAAATGAAACGTTCTGAAAATTAACTAAAGAATACTTTATAAAACTACAATATCTTAAATTTTAAAAATGTAACTTTGTCCGACTCGTGGTAATGTGTGCTGCCGGTGAGCATTAGGGCTGAGGTTCAATTCGCTGGCCACTTTGTTGTGGACATTGTTTCAAACATAAGAAGACCCGATGGCGTCTGTGATGTTCAGCATCTTGCCTCATGAGCCGGACTACCTGTGAGAGTTTTCGGATTTTCTCCCATACGATATGCAAATGCGGGTAATTCACCTAAAAGTCTTATCGGCGGCCTGATGACCTATTGACTAGCGCTCTGGCCATTAGAACCACAGGCTTCAGTTTCGAATCATGGCGGTGGCATGGAGATTTTTAAGTGGTTCAGAATCAACTTTAAATTGTAGGTCCAGGTCTAATTAACCTAAAGTGTGCACAAAATTACCGTAGAGCGACAAACCAAACCTAAAAGTCTTCCCGGCAGGCACTTCCCTCTTTCTTCAGCGTCTCAGATCCAAGTCAGACTTCTACCTATGGTGCTCTATCGCGACAGAAGCACCACCGCCTTTCCTGCAGCGGCCTGACGGTCAATAGGATAGTGCACTATTCTTTGGTATCACAGGCTTCAGGTTCGAATCCTGGCGGTGGCATGGATGTCTGTGAGTGGTTCGGAATTCACTTTAAGCCGTAAGTCCCGGTCTAATTAGGCTAAAGTGTGCAAAAAAAGACCATAGAGCGTCAAACCAAACCTTTTCGTCCATCCATGAGTAGATTACTCATGGGATGTCCGCGTCTCACTGCAGAACACCGAGGATTAAACAAAAATATAACTTTTGGTGTAAAATGTATATTTATTTATTTTACAAAATTTGAAGTGTTGAAGCTATTCGTTTATATTCTTTTCCATATTTTTATTCACAGTTATTTTCCATATTGTTTTCCCTTTTCATTTATTAACAAAGATTGAAGTTGGATCCAGACTTGGCACTTCGGTATCTTGCTTCACAAACTAAGGCCATCACCATTGGCTGTTAGGATTTCCAATTTTTGTGTCATGTTTATCATTAAGAAATATATTTACTTTATTATCAATTGATTTGGTAAATATTAAGCCATATTTTTTATCAAATGAATTGACAAATATTTCACCTGAAAAAAAATCATTTTTAAGCAGAGTTCATTCCCCTTTATTTGCATTTTCTCCCCACTTGCTTCAGTGAATGTTTGTCACATGATACAGAAATGAAAACATTTCTATATCACGTGACGAACATTAAAGACATTTTTAAGGCAGAAAAAAAAACATTTTTTTATTTCAAATCAGTAAATTATTATTTTTTTTTTATTTAAATCGAACAATACCGAGACAATTTGATTTTTTTTTCTTCTCCATCTACGATTGACACGCAAACAAACGTTTAAGATCAGAAGCTATTTACTGTTGAAAAATAGGAAAAATTTTTTCTTCTCTTTCATTTTATTTATCGTTCGTTGATGGGGTCCCCCTTGGTGACAAATTAGTTTCGCATTTTCTGCCATGTCCATGAACAACACAGTTGACGAAATATTTGGGTTTCCGCCAGGTTTTGTAGAAAAGCCTCCGAAGAAAGTTCTTTGACCTTCTTTTTTCCTCTTTTTTAATCGAAAACCTGCGAAGCGTGCGAGTGCGTTGGTCCAATCGGTGACAGGGCCCATCGATTCTGAAGGTTAATCATTCAATATTTAAGGAGATATTGATGGGGGAGGGAACAAATGCTTCATTTATTCAGCGAAGCAAAAAAAAAAAACCATTTTGTTTACTGAAGATTTTCCAGTAATTAAGAATAGGCAAAATCGAGTAATTCATGTAGAAACTATGTAGATGACCGATAATTAATAATTATTGATTAATAAGTATCTTGGGCCTGAATGGCCGACTGTCTGGCGCTCGGTGCCACAGGTTTCGGTTCGAGTCCCAGCGGTGCCATGGATGTTTGTATTAGTTCGGAATCCACTTTAAGTCGTAGGTCCCTGTCTCCTATGACTGTAAGAGTCACGGAGCAGAAATCAGACTTCTACCTACGGTGTGCTCCATCAGAACAGAAACTGCACCCCTCTTCCCTCCTTCCGTTAGGGACACGACGACAACAACAAAAATTATGTATTAAACTTTTAAGTTATGACAACAACAATAAGTATCTTAAAAATTGTGTATTAAACTTCTAAGTGTGTATTATTGTGTATTATTCTTGTAATTGTGTATTATTATTATTCTTAAATTTTAATGTGCGGTGGTTGTTGGTAATGGTCCAAATTTTTTTTATTTCATTTTTTTTTGTTGAAGATCTGTGGGTTTCATGTATCACTATGTATGATACTTACAGTTCAATCATGGTCGATGTGAAAGAACATTGCTTTCCTAAAAAACGTTTAGGAGTAACTTGCCTACATTTGCGTGTCTTATGGGAGAAAACCTGAATAAACTCCTGCCAGGCCATGTCTCATGTTGATATTCGGATTGCCTATTTAAATCTTACCGGGTTTTCTCCTAAGTGATAGCGACCTGATGGCCAATTGGCTAGCGTTGTGGCCTTTGATACCACATACTTCAGGTTCGAATCCTTACGGTGTTAGTGGTTTGGAGTCCACATTAAACTGTAGGGCCCCTGTCTAATTAGCCTAAAAAGAGCGCACAAAATGACCGTAGATCAACAAACCAAATCTAAATGATATGTAAATGGTGAATAGTTACCACTGAAAGTCTTAACGGTAAATACTACACCCCCTACAGCCCCTTTCCTTTTTAGTACATGTTTCTCAATGTTTTTTTTTCGTTATCTTACCAGTAATTTAGTTGTATTAAAAGCAACTAACAACAACATGATGCAGTGATAAGGTATGACATTTTTCCTAATCACAATATAATGTAATTATAATAGCATTTGAAATATTGGATAAAACAATTTTTTTATTGAAAACTCTTGCTAACGCTTAACATTGTCTTGTAGGTCTTGAATACAATTTTTTGTGTGAGAAAAAGTTTTGCATAAAAAAACAAAAAAAAACAATTAAATCAAAAATACAATTAATATTATAATTTATTTTATAAATTATTAAAATCTAGTATTTCTTCTATAAAAAGTCAGTTTAAATAAGAATAAAAAAATTTTCTCACAAATCCACTGCTCAGAGACCATGCTCTAGTAGATGAAATGTAGTAATGGTGTAGTGTATAATAATGATGATTTAGTAGGTAGTGTAATGTACCCCAACTGTTCACCTCAGGTAATGTCAAATCTATAATAATTTTGTTGTATTATCTATGAGTAGAGAATGATTTCGTATTAAGTGCCCTGCATGAAAGAAAAAGTATTTCAATGCCGCCAACTCGTGACCATTCGTACTGCGTGCAGCCCAAGCATGAGGACTCCAATTTAAATAATCTGGAGTCATCATTTGCAATCACTGTCTTCAAAAACGCAGAAATTCGATGGCTATTATTACCTCTCTCATCAATACTAACGCTACCTGGAGGGAGCTTTTCCTCGCTTTTCCCAAAATGCGCGCAAATGCGAGACAGTTACCCCTAACAGTCCTCTCCAAAGTCAATGTCCTCCTTATTCGGCGACGGTAGGTTGTTCATGGAATACATACAAGTCCCACCGACATGTACAAAAAAAAAGCTGTCGAGCTACTCGCATTATATTCGTATTCGTATTTTGAAATCGAAATGTGATTTGAGTTTAGTTCGTGTTTAGAGTTGTATTCAAATCGAGTTGTGAATTTAATAAAAATAAACTATCTGGTTCACAATGTAAACTATCTGGTTTCATAATATAAACTATCTGGTTTCACAATATAAACTATCTGGTTTCACAATATAAACTATCTGGTTTCACTATAAACTATCTGGTTTCAAACTATCTGGTTTCACTATGTAAACTATCTGGTTTTATAGTTTCATGGTTCCATAATATCTGGTTTTATAGTTTCATGGTTTCGTAATATAAACTATCTGGTTTTATAGTTTCATGGTTCCATAATATCTGGTTTCATAGTTTCATGGTTTCGTAATATCTAGTTTCGTAATATAAACTATCTGGTTTTATAGTTTCATGGTTTCGTAATATCTAGTTTCACTATGTAAACTAACTGGTTTTATAGTTTCATGGTTCCATAATATCTGGTTTTATAGTTTCATGGTTTCGTAATATCTAGTTTCGTAATATAAACTATCTGGTTTTATAGTTTCATGGTTTCGTAATATCTAGTTTCACTATGTAAACTAACTGGTTTTATAGTTTCATGGTTCCATAATATCTGGTTTTATAGTTTCATGGTTTCGTAATATCTAGTTTCGTAATATAAACTATCTGGTTTTATAGTTTCATGGTTCCATAATATCTGGTTTCATAGTTTCATGGTTTCGTAATATCTAGTTTCGTAATATAAACTATCTGGTTTTATAGTTTCATGGTTTCGTAATATCTAGTTTCACTATATAAACTATCTGGTTTTATAGTTTCATGGTTCCATAATATCTGGTTTTATAGTTTCATGGTTTCGTAATATCTAGTTTCGTAATATAAACTATCTGGTTTTATAGTTTCATGGTTCCATAATATCTGGTTTCATAGTTTCATGGTTTCGTAATATCTAGTTTCGTAATATAAACTATCTGGTTTTATAGTTTCATGGTTTCGTAATATCTAGTTTCACTATGTAAACTAACTGGTTTTATAGTTTCATGGTTCCATAATATCTGGTTTTATAGTTTCATGGTTTCGTAATATCTAGTTTCGTAATATAAACTATCTGGTTTTATAGTTTCATGGTTTCGTAATATCTAGTTTCACTATGTAAACTAACTGGTTTTATAGTTTCATGGTTCCATAATATCTGGTTTTATAGTTTCATGGTTTCGTAATATCTAGTTTCGTAATATAAACTATCTGGTTTTATAGTTTCATGGTTCCATAATATCTGGTTTCATAGTTTCATGGTTTCGTAATATCTAGTTTCGTAATATAAACTATCTGGTTTTATAGTTTCATGGTTTCGTAATATCTAGTTTCACTATATAAAACTATCTGGTTTTATAGTTTCATGGTTCCATAATATCTGGTTTTATAGTTTCATGGTTTCGTAATATCTAGTTTCGTAATATAAACTATCTGGTTTTATAGTTTCATGGTTCCATAATATCTGGTTTCATAGTTTCATGGTTTTAATATCTAGTTTCATAATATAAACTATCTGGTTTTATAGTTTCATGGTTTCGTAATATCTAGTTTCACTATGTAAACTAACTGGTTTTATAGTTTCATGGTTCCATAATATCTGGTTTTATAGTTTCATGGTTCCATAATATCTGGTTTTATAGTTTCATGGTTTCGTAATATCTAGTTTCGTAATATAAACTATCTGGTTTTATAGTTTCATGGTTTCGTAATATCTAGTTTCACTATGTAAACTATCTGGTTTTATAGTTTCATGGTTCCATAATATCTGGTTTTATAGTTTCATGGTTTCGTAATATCTAGTTTCGTAATATAAACTATCTGGTTTTATAGTTTCATGGTTTCGTAATATCTAGTTTCACTATGTAAACTAACTGGTTTTATAGTTTCATGGTTCCATAATATCTGGTTTTATAGTTTCATGGTTTCGTAATATCTAGTTTCGTAATATAAACTATCTGGTTTTATAGTTTCATGGTTTCGTAATATCTAGTTTCACTATGTAAACTAACTGGTTTTATAGTTTCATGGTTCCATAATATCTGGTTTTATAGTTTCATGGTTTCGTAATATCTAGTTTCGTAATATAAACTATCTGGTTTTATAGTTTCATAATATCTAGTTTTTATAGTTTCATAATATAGACCATCTGTTTTCATAAT
The DNA here is from genome assembly GCA_021605095.1 of Caerostris extrusa. Classification (NCBI taxonomy): domain Eukaryota; kingdom Metazoa; phylum Arthropoda; class Arachnida; order Araneae; family Araneidae; genus Caerostris; species Caerostris extrusa. The sequence continues at coordinate 25,979 of BPLR01004915.1, read as the reverse complement.
ATAAACCATTTGGTTTCATAGTTTATTTTAAAAGCAGAGAGTATGAAACTATCTGGTTTTATCACCGTAGGGTAGTGTTCTCTATGAATGAGATGTACATCGTTGAGAGTGCAAAACACTCAAAGTTGCACAACCTTGCACGTGCGTTAATTAGTGCCAAGTGAAATGATAAGATCGGAAATTTTTTTCTCTCTCTCTCCATCGCTTTCTCCTCTTACTACACTCGTCTGCTGCGGGATTCCTCATCTTTCCTCTGAATCTCTTCCACCCTTCCCTGCCAGCTGCGTCAATTTCTCGAACCTTCCACTGCGCAGTTCAACGAACCGTCCCTGCAAATTAGTGGGAAATTCAATTTATTTTCGTCGTCCCTTTTAATCCCATCTTCGTAATTCTAGAAATGTGACGTCTGCTTGAGAAAACTGTAATTCTGTGTGGCAAAGATCTCTGGGTTCTCCGAAATGTTCCATTCGAAAGGGTCATATTTATCTATCTATCTATATAATATAAGAACTGTAAATGAACACCGTTCGAGCTCTTTTTCCCAAAGCAATTAAAGGTTTCTAAATATTAATGCTTTTTTTCAGTATTTGATTTCAGTACTCTGTGTTGTGTGATGTTACTGCCGTATTAGTTAAATTAGACTTCTATACGCCATGGCCAATTCATCTTTTGAGATTTAAGTTTCTGCTCCTGAGGAGAAACTGGAGAACCATTCCATTAAGCAACTACTTATAGAATAGAACTTCTAACACAATTAGTTGTAGGACTTCTGACACAATTACAACTTCCAGCACAATTAGGACTTCTTATAGAATTTCCAGCACAATTAGGACTTCTTATAGAATCGTGACATCTTAAAATTCACTCTAAACAATTTTACATTTAGTGGCACAGAAATATATATTCGCTACTCGTAAATCAGATGGAAAAATCACTAATTTAATGCATTTTATAGACCCCCCACCCCAAATAGTAGATTAAATGTCTGTGTCTATACCTTCACTTTAAACACGAACATTTTGTTACTGTATAATTCAAAAAATGAACACTATCGTAATATTTGTTTTACCGTGGCATATTATATTTTCATATCATGCTGACCAATGCTTAATCTTTCTGCGTTATATAGTTTTCGTTAAACTTATGCTTTTGTTAGTTATAGAGTATCAAACCATTTTTTTGCTGTATTAAAATTCAATGCTTTAATGCAAATTCAATGCTTTAAAGGTTTTTCAATGTAAAAATTTTTATACATTGTTTACTACCCTCACTTTTTTAATGGATAGAGAGCTGCATAATCCTAGATACAAGGGTTATAAGATACATAACTCTAGATATAGAATAATATAAAAACATGCATATGATTTTAGATTTTAGTAAATAAAATATCTTCTAAAATCCAGGTATAATAACCCTCATTTAAATACTAAAACCTTCCTCTCTAATTTAAATTATATAACTTATCAAACGTGCGTTAAGTTTTTTAAATGAAATGTTTTAAAAATATTATTGGTTCAATTAAATAAATGCTATATAATTATAATTAGCTATTAATTTTCATATAATTCATATCCTGAACATGCAAAAAAAAATTTTTTTTTTCGTTTGTAACTAATAATATATTTAAGAATTATTGTCTTACCCTCATGTATTAATAATTCGGTTAAGAAAAGCCAATGTATTTATATAACAACTGAAAATCATTTCTTTCTAAAGAAAACAAAATAATTGAAGGTAAAAAATAAAAACTCTTGAGCTTAAAGAACTGGAAAACTAGAAAGTTAAAACGCTTTAAGGTCAACACATGCAGAGAGAAGATTTGTAGATAATCAAACAAGCTGAAGTGTTTTTTTTTTTTTTAAATAAGTTATTTTAATCCTTGGCCTTCTTAAGTTATATGGTAGCGAGGTAATATTTCAGCAAGTATGCAGTTAATACTCTTTAATAGGATTGTTCTATTACATTTTTATTGATTTTTCTTTTGTTTTATTATAGTTACATTTTGTTGAATTTAATTTACTTTCCATGTCATCGTTGTTTTTCTTATAACTGATTTTGCCTGATGATGAATTTTATTTGACATTGAAAATGTTCTTTTAATTTTCTTTTTATTCAATTCCTTCTATTAGCTCACACTCTCCTATATATATCTTGTTCAAATTTTCAATCGTTCATAAAATGCTTTTTATTCATCCACTCAAGTTCAAATACATTTTTTTAACTTGCAGTGGATGACACTTGATGTTAATGCAGTTTTTTCAAATATTAATTCAGTAATTAATGTTAGTTTTTTTTTTTTTAGATTTAAGTTGCATATATCTTCCAATAGAGGGCGCCAGATAAACTTAAAAAATGAATGAAAATTATTTATAAAAGACTTTTTGCAATATAATGAAAAAAAAAAAGTAGGAATTGACTTTAAAAAAAAAAAAATTTTTTTTTATATTACTTGTTTAGAGAAATTTTTAGTTTGATATTTACAAAAACCATAATGCATTACTTACATTTAGGTTCTACGTTACATTATTTAGGTTTTATTAAAAATATCAGATTGTTTGTTAGACACATGCTAGTCTTCTTCATAAATTATATAAACTTCTTGGGAAGAGAGAGACATTCAACAAAGTACATATGTCTCTGACTAGTGGCTCAATTGTAGTTCACTCTAGTTAATGTGCATATGGCTGTATATTTGATTTCACTAGTGGCGGTCATTACAGTCACTGTATTAAAAATATACTAATGATAATTACTAATATATGATTGTATTGCTTGGTTGAAGTTTTTTACTTTCTCTCCAGTGTGATACCCGAATGTGTGTTAGTTATCCCTCAGTGTCGTTTCGAAACGTATTAGATCCTCTTTAACATTCTGGGGGATGATATTAACACACCAAAGTCCTAATAATAATAAGTCTTAAAATAGCAACAACTTATCAAGTTTATGAGCAATTTGTTGGAAACGTAAGCATTAAGAAAAAGTACGTGTTCATAAGAAGTGAACGAAATTGCTTGGCGGCTTTCTTTGGCGATGTTATGATTATCAGAAAATGGAAGAAATACAAATGCCACAAACAATAAATAAATTCTAAAGTGGTAATGGGGTTTTTTTAAATTTCTTTTCGAGCTAGCTTTCTCCTTGAATTCTTGTAAAAACATCTAACACTTTTAATAGTGAATCTTCATCACCAGGATGTGCAAATCAAAGTTTTTTTCTTGTCAATTTTGGTAGATGCATTCAAATAGAATTTTATTTTTCAAGAATTTCTTTGGTTTTTCAGAACGTTGATTTATTTTTCAAGAATTTCTTGGGTTTTTTTTTAAGAATATTAGTACTTTTTTTTCAACAATTTCTTGGTTTTTCCAAAAATTTCCAAATTTTTACAATGTTTGTCAAACATCTAGCCTTGTTTTTATATATATTGCGATATTTCTGATATATTTGACTGAAAAGAGGAAGAAACAATATTCAGAAATGTGCAAAATTCAGCAAAAATGCTTATAATTGTCAATAAATGCCATCGACGAGACAATTCAAAATGTCGCCAACTAAAATTGCCAAATATTCGGATTTAGCTAAAATTAACAAAGAATAAACAAGTAATATAAATTTTTTTTTTTAAAGTCAATTCCTACTTTTTTTCACTATAGTTTATCTGGCGCCATCTATTGGTAGATATATGAAACTTAAATCTAAAAAAAACTAAAATTAATTAATTAAATTTAATTACTGAATTAATATTTGAAAAACTGTATTGACAGCAAGTGTCATCCACTACAAGTTAAAAAAAATGTATTTTAACTTGAGTGGATGAATACAAAGTATTTTATGAACGATTGAAAATTTGAACAAGATATATATAGGGAGAGTGTGAGCTAATAGAAGGAATTGAAATGAGGAAGAAGCAACTTTCAGAAATGTGCAAAATTCAGCTTGGCTTATCATTGTCAATAAATGCCATTGGCGAGACAATGCAAAATGTCGCCAATTAAAATCGCCAAGTATTCGGATTCAGCTCAAATTAACGAGTACAAAAACAACAAGATGCATAATTTTTTTTACAGATTGAGGAATTTCAAATAGTGTGCATTTTGAAATATCGTGGTTAGAGTGAAAGCATATTTAAAAACGCTAACTCTTGCGCTAATAATTCCGCTCCACTTTAACATGTGGTGGTGAAGTAATAGATCTGCATATGATTGAAATAGCAACAACTACACACAATGCTCCCGTTCACCTGTGCTGAAATACAGCCAACTTTCGATCACCCATTCCGGTGTATCGTTTTGCGAAATGCGTGCTCTAGCCTAAATTACTAACCCCAATTACATCCCCAGAAGCAGACGATTCGGCCGCTGTTGCCAACGGCTTGATCCCGATTTGCTTTTATTGCCAGGCGTGTATGAATATGCAATTTCGCAGGAGTCATTAGGCAGAAGAACGTGAACTGGGTTTTTATTCCTCTCGTGTAGAATTAAAAAGAAAAAAAAAACTATAAAAAAAGAAATGACAGACGATTTATTCATCTAGAAAATTTATAATTCGTTTGGCAATTTTTTTTGTGGCTGAATCTGAATTTAATGGACACCCTTAAAATATAGCCTGTAGTCAATAATTAAAATTACAGCGCTGTTTATCAAAAGTTAATTATGAGACATTAAAAGTAAGAGTAAAATAGAAAATAAAAAGTGATAGTAGATTGATTATTTAATTAAAATCATTTATCTCTTTTGAAGATTTAATCTTGGCCAAATTTATAATTACTTACTATTGAATAAGTTATTCTTTATTAACTACTTTACTTTATTCTGAATTATAGAACAATTTATTATCATAATTATCAATAAATTAAAATTTGAAAGAAAATTTAGCAAATTTCTCAAAAAAAAAAAAAATATGTTAAGATTACTTTATTTTTACGAATTTTATTTATATTTCAGTAAGTTTATTTAGTTAATTTTCTTTAAATCTTGATTATGATTGTTGAATCTATTTTTTTGATGAATTAAAAAAAATGTTAATGATTGTATAGCTGTAATACTATCTTTTTACAATAATAAAAATTTATTATTAAAGTTTTAATAGCATTTAATAAATGAAAAGGTTAAATTTTATTACTGATTCAAAATTTGAAAAAAATAGTAATTAATTGGACATAAATTTTTAGCAAATTCTTAAAACTGCTGGTATCTTTTTTGAAGATTTAATCTTGCTAAAATTTATAGTTGCTTATTATTGAATAAATTATTTTTTATTAGCTATTTTACTAGCTTTTTTTTTATTAACTTTACTTTAATTTGAATTATAAAAAGATTTATTATAATTATTATCAATAAATTAAAATTTGAAAGAAAATTTAGCGAACTATAAGTATATTTTTTCTCCACAAAATATGTTTCGGTTATTTTATTTTTAGAAATTTTATTTAGATTTCAATAAGTTTATTTATTTTACTTTAAATCTTATTCATGAAAGTTTAAATCCTTTTTTATAAATTAAAAAATTGTAATGATTTTAATACTATCATTTTACAATGATTGTAATACTATCATTTTCTAATTAAAAAATTATCATTAAAGTTTAAAATACCATTTAAGAATTGAAAGAAATACATTTTATTATTAATTCAAAATTTAAAAAAAATAGTAATTAATTGGAAATAAATTTTTAAACATATTCTTAAACTACTAGTATCTTTTTTTGTGTGTGTTCATGTATGTGATTGAAATAAAATGAAACTGAAAAAAAAAAACCTGAAAACTGAATAAAAAAATTGAGACAGCGTTGTACAAAAAAAATATCACTTATTTCACAAAATACAGTACAAATTTTTTTATTTTTGTACTGTATTTTGACGAAATATGAGATATTTGAATTTTTGTAAAACGCTGCCTATATAGGCTCAATTTTTATTTTTTCATAATTTGTTTTTTAACTCAATTTTTAGTTTCATTTTATTTCAGTAAAACAATACTGTTGAAATGTTCTAAAATTGTCTCATTATGAATTCAACACATGGTTATTTTTAACAATTTTATCTATACTACATATGTATGATGTGTTTTTCTCTTATTTTATTTATTTATTTATTTTTTTTTTTTGTAAAATCACAATTCCATAGACAATATCCATGAACCGTTTCAGATTTCAGGATTTTTAATGTAATCATGTTTTTCAGAAGTAAATTGTCCCAGTTTTTAAAGGTCACCTGGATGACCTTTACTTAGTGAGTGACTGGGGCATCGAGTCTCCATGCAGTGGAAAAGTTCTTGAGTTTCCGTGCGTGAATTTAATGAGAATCTTTATTTTTCCTTACATTTGCTCCTGCTGATGTAATGCTTATTTTACGAGTTGTGTTGCTAGAATATTTATTATAACTGAAAACTATCAAAAGTTTTAATTCATCCAAAATAATTAAAAATCATTTCAGGAATAATAATTATTTTAATCACGTATAACATAATGAATTTATTAATATTGCCATCTCAATGATATTAATGATATAATAAGACATGATAATGACAATAATAAGACAATTCTTTTTAGACACGTTTTATTAAACGTTCTTTATTATTTACATTTTATTATTTTACATTTTTTTTTTTTTTAAAATTTTTAAAAAATAGCATAAATACAAAAAGAAAAATTAACAATTCATTTGTAAACAGTATATTTAATATTTATTTGCGTTGATATAGATATTACAAGGCTTTATTCGTTTTATAAAGTATCAATTATGTAATAAAATATTTTTAAGAAAGTTATTAAAAACAAAAACTGAATAACTCATTCTAAACAGAATAGTTTCTTATTTTTTAAAGAGACAAAATTAGTAATTTTAGTGGGAAAAAAATCAGGCAATTCCCAAATAAACTTGCCAATCGTTTAAAATTCTTTATAAATAAAAGATTTAAATGATGTTATATCACGACAATACTTAAGATAAATAAATCTTAATATAAATGATTCTTGTCTTATTATGATCTATCAAAGCTTATTATAAAATTATAATTTTTTTTTATCTGGAACCTAATATACTTTTATATCTTTACTATATTTTTCTTATAAGAATTGCATATTAGTGTAAATCAAATAATCAGTTTAACATATCGATTAATAATAGAAATTAAATAATAAGATCATTAAAAATTGTTGTAAGATAATTATTATAATTAAATAATTATAAGATTTATATTTTGATGTATGAGAAAATTTATGATTCTAATTCTTATACTGAAATGTTAAACAATGCGATTTTAAATAAATTTTTTCGTAGTTTAAAAATATTTTAACTTTGGAAATATTATTCATTTGAATTTTGTTTCATCTCTATAAATGATGACCATCATCATCAGTGGCGCAACAGCCCCATGGTGGGTCAAGGCCGTCTGCCTACTGGCAGATTTCGAGACAAGGAGATGGTTTTTGTTTTTACGGGGTAAAGGTTATCAGCCTTACAAACCAACGCTCTACAGTCATATTAGACCGGGATCTACAGTTTAAAGTGGATTTAAAATCGCTACAAACATCCAGAGCACCGCCGTGCCTCGAACCCGAAACCTGTGACCTCGAACTCGGCCATCAGGACCCTCTATAAATGAAAATTACCCTTAAATAATAAATGTTCAATTACAGCTAATACATTAAAAATAGTTATTTTCATTATTTTTAACTTTTTAATTAAAAATTAGCTCATTAATTTTTGTTCATTAATTTTAAAAAATTAGTTCATTATTAAATTTCATAGTTCTTACAAATTAATACTGTAATTAAAAAGTGCTTTTTTAAGGCTAATAAGCTACTTAAAATAATTATAAACAGTCTTTTTAATTAATGCATAGCTAATAAAATAAAATAATTGTATTATGGTTAAAAATACATCAATTATTTTTCCTCACAAGAATTACTTAATGCATTTATTTAAATGAAATTCAGAACAATAGCAGTAAAATGTTTATCGTATCAAATTATAGACTTCAATGCGGAAACAAGCCCAAGATATTATAATTCCCGTAACAAACATAGCATAAACTGATTCAAATTTCCTTAAACATTATAATTAATTAATCAGTGAGTGACCCACTGACATAACACTGATCTCCATCTACTAGCATCCACTTTTTCCGAAACTGCGAGTCTGGTGTTTTTCAAGCGAGAGTTCACTCCGAGGTTAATGTTTATGCTAAACTGAGCAGAGTGATTTATGTAATACTTTCTAAAAGTATTTTTTTTCTTTCTTTTCTTTTTCGTGAGATGGAAGATTTTAAACATGTGTTGCAAGAAGGAAAGGTTTTTATTTTCATGCATAGAGAATAACATGTCGGGACGATGCATAGGACGTGAGGCGAATACATTTTAAAATGTATTATAGAAGCATTTGTAATGTTTTAAATGTTGTATTTTGTGTTGGAAAAGTTAAAAACAATAAAAAACACCCAAAGGTGATGGAAAATTTAAATGTGTTGAATAATGAATTCTATTTTGCAAGCGATGTATTTTCAAGTTTTATTAAGTTTTTTTAATTCAGATTTTATTGTTTACTATTTCAAAAATTTTTTTTTAGATTTTATTGTTGTAATTTTTTTTTTAAATTAGATTTACACAATTATTCAATTTTGAAATTAAAGTATAAGTGATGATACTCGTATTGTAAATTTTTTTGTATAGAAATGGTACCTTTTTATTGATGAAATTGCTACTAATGAATGCTTCGTGGTAAAATAATTTGTGAATTTGAATTTATTTAAAATTTCTTTAAAATAATTTATTTAAACTTCATTTTATGTCTTCGAATAATAGTTTTTAAAATATGTATTTACATCAAAAACATATTATCTGTATTACAGTTTAATTAATTAGGTCAATTGTATATTGTTTTGATCATAATCAGCGGCGCAATAATAACCCCATGGTGGGCCAAAGCCGTCCACCTACTGGTAAATTTCTAGACAGATGTTTTCTTTTTACGGGGTAGGGTTGTCAGCCCAATGTTCTACAGTCATTTTAGATTGAGACCTACGATTTAAAGTAGATTTCAAACTATTACAAATATCCATGGCACTGTCGGTACTCGAACCTGAAATCCTGCGGTACCGAGTGCCAGAGCTCTAGTCACTTGGCCAACAGGCCCCGAATATCATTTTAATTTTTATTAAATTTTCTCCATTTACTTAATAAAATTATCTTTCGTTATCGAAAGAAATTGTTGTAATTAATTTTTCTAATTATTAATTAATTTTCTTTTTAATTGTTTTTTGTTCAATTCTCAGTTGGAAGGAAGTTAAGTAAATAATAATTTTAAATTGCTTATCAATCGATTTATAAACAATTATATCCAAGAAAGTTTATTTTCCCTTTCAAAATAAAAGTATAATTAAAATATAGATAAAAATTACAGATTTAAAAAAAAAAAAAAAATTTCTGTGCAATTTGAAATTAATTTTTAAATTATACGAGGAATAAAATAGTATAATGAGTAGAATAGATTGAGAAAAATGGGTTTTAAATGTATATGGTATGCGAATAAAAATATTGGATCTTTATATTTTAGCAGTATTGATAATATCAAAGAAAAAAATTAAAAAAAGTCGATTTTTTTTTAAAAGCTTTGAAAAGATGCGAGTTACTCTTTCATTAATTATTGGGTATGGGAGGGGGATGTTTTTTTTTTCTCCTTGAAAATAAACTTTAAAATAAAGTTATATTTATTCAATCTTGCAGGTAAATTTTGTAGGCTAACTTTTATCCTGAATTAAGAATCATATCTTTAAAGATCCAGTTACATGTTTTTCATAAATACACGATTTTTAAATGTTTATAATTGTTTAATCTGCTAAATGTTGGGCTATGATACTTCATATCACATTATATAAACCGCTTTAAAAAATTAGTTAAATTAGTAGTTACTGCCAGATAATTTTATTTACAAAACAAAAACAGCTTCTTTGAATTTCATAAAATTATCCGTTAAAGATACGCCAAGAGTACTTTTTCCCTCTCTCTAAAATGTAATAAAATTAATCTATTTCAGATTAACTTTAGAGAAAAATTAGATTTCATTAAATTATTTTATACAGACAAAGTAAAATTTCGTAGCTTCCATAAATATAAATGTATTTTGAACTTTACTCATTTTTTATTTAAATTAAAGTTTGTTATAATACTTTATTTAAAATAAAAATAAAACTCAATTAATTTAAAGTATGAGCAAGAACATTAATAGTAATCGTAGTTGTCAGAGGTGATGGTTCATTTTTTTTTTTTTTTTTTTAACTCTGGATTTGTAATGGTTGCTTTTCTGCAAAAAGTTTAATATTGCTAAAAAGAAAGTTTTACAGAAATCTTTAAGGTTGATAATATTCAAATCGCAACAGAGTAAAAATAATTTTATTTTGAATACTTTTATTAATTATTGCGGATTTTAACTTGATATTCATTTCGAATTTCAAATGCAATTTCCTTTTGAATAATTTAAATTCAAAATTTTGCTCCAAATTTTCAGCATTTAGCATGTAAAAATTCAATGTAATATTTTAACTAATATATATATGAAACACCGACTCATAATGTCAACGCTAATTCATTTGAGGTTATTACATCAAATAAATAAGCCTTTTTTTTAGTTATTTGTTGTAATTAAAAACAATAGACTTTAATATTGCTAATTTTTCTAATTTATTTACAACAAATTTATATCTGGGTTTTTTTTTTCCACCATTTGGCTTAAATCTAATGGTTAAATTTTTTAATCAAGCGATTTAAAAATTTTTTTTCCTTACAAAATTTTGTTTTGGATTTGCACTATGTCTTAATAAATTTCAATAAGCATGATTCACTTTCTTTCAGATGTCAATTCAACGTGAAATCAAGCGATTAATATTTTTTACTTCCTTTCGTTTCATATTTAGTCTCAATAGCAATTATTTTATAAAGACATTTATTCGAACCCATGAATTTTCCCAAAGTCTTTCAAATCGATTTCAATTCAGTTTGAAATAAAACCATTAAGAATTTTTTTTCCCTTTGATTCTATAAGCACACCAATCGAAAACATCTTATTGCATGACTAGTGTGAACCAGTTTCTGTCTGAGAAATGACCATAAAAAAATCTGGTTCTTAAATTCCACCATTTCTTTTTAGTAAAACACCAATCGCAAATCTCTTGTTGCACAAATGGTGTGTACTACTTCCTTCCTTCCCAAGAAACATAAGAAGCAATCAAGAATCTGGTTCTATTCCTGCACCACTACATAAGAAAAAAATAAAATTGAACCATAATTTCTTTTTTTTTTTTTTGCACACTTCAAGGAATTGCTTTCCAAGAAGTTCTTAATCGAGTTCGAGGTATCAAAGCCAACCGCAGACGACGAGACAGGGAAGTTTGGATTTCAACCTTTTATTACGCAATAATATATTCACTCCGGGCTCATTACCGATTCTTTATTGTTCGCTGTTCAACTTCATTAATTCTAATTATAATACAGCTCCTTATTGACATTCGTATCTCTCGGACTCTTTGATTTAGTTTCAAATCGTGGTTAAGAAACGGTTTGGGTTTTGTTCTCTCCAATTTGGTTTAATGGAGAGTCGGAAAAAACTGCTTCGAATCGGGTTAGATTACATTTCGTAATTGGTATTGGAAACTGTTTATGTCTAGAGTAGTTTTGATTAATTTTTATCATGACATTAATTATTCACTTATGTTAATGTCTCTAAAATTATAATTGATATTGGAAATTGTTGCCTAGAGTAGTTTTGATTAATTGTTATCATGATGCTAATTATTCACTTATGTTAATGTCTCTAAAATTATAATTGATATTGGAAATTGTTAATGCCTATAGTAGTTTTGATTAATTGTTATCATGATGTTAATTATTCACTTATTTTAATTTGTTAATGTCTCCAAATTATAATTGATATTCGAAATTGTTAACTCCTAGTAATATTTTGATTAATTCTTGTCATAACATTAACAAATTAAAATATTTTAATAATTAATATCTCTAAAATTAAAATATTCGAAATTGTTAATGCCTAGAGTAGTGTTTTGATTAATTTTTATCATGACAAATTAATTATTAGCTTATTTTAATTTGTTAATGTCTCTAAAACTATAATTGGTATTGGAAATTGTTCATGCCTAGACTGAGTGGTTTTGATTAATTTTGATCGTGACATTACTATTGTTTTTTAATTTGTTAATATCTCTAAAATTATAATTGATATTGGAAATTGTTAATGCCTAGAATAATTTTGATTAATTTTTATCATGACATTAATTATTCTATTATTTTAATTTGTCAATGTCTCTAAAATTGTGGTAAACTTATTAAATATGTGTTGTATAAGCTATAAAATATCACTAATAATCCCAAATCGATTTTATATACTGTAATTAAAAATAGCATAAAAATTTTATTATGTTACGTGTATGTAGTCTTAATTTGTCTTTGTAGAATTAAATAAAACTTAGGATTTTGTCTTTTTTATAACTTGGGTGAAGTTAATATCCATAGTCTATCACTAATATATCACTATGTTGAATCTATAATATGGTATCTATAATATCCATATTTAAATCTATAATCATTATCTATTAATTATTATCTATCATTATAGTCTCATTAATTATTTCTATCATTATCATTATCCATCAATCTATTAATCTTATCTATAATATCCATATTTAAATATGGACTATGTTGATCTCTATTTAAATATAGACAATGTTGGATCCATGTTTAAATATAGACAATGTTGGATCCATATTTAAATATAGACAATGTTGGATCCATATTTAAATATGGACTATGTTGGATCCATAATATGCATATCCATATTTAAACACACTTTCATTTTAAAGAAAACATTTTCTTTTATTTTTTCCATTTCAATCGAATTAACATTAATTGTTAGATTTAACAAAATTCTCTTTCAAATTATTATAACTTTCATAAAATTTTTCATTTTAATAAAGGGTTTAATTGTTTATGTGATTTTCAAATCACTGCTCCCTTTTTTTTGGGGGAGGGGAATCACAGCTCTCTTGAGAACCAGTGACTTAAATTAAATTTTTTTTTCTTGTATTTTGTAAGGACAAATGTGTGCTATGCTTTACTTGTATATAGAATTATTTCATCTTCTTTGGTATCATGCTCTATAATTTGGGAACTACTCCTTCAGACTATTCTTATGTTTTAACGTGTGGCCTGATGGCCAATTGGCTAGCGTTCTGGCCTTTGCTATCACAGGCTTCAGGTTCGAATCCTGGCGGTGGCACGGATGTTTGTGAGTGGTTTGGAATCCACACTAAACTATAGGTGCTGGTCCTGCCCAAAGTGTGCAAAAATGACTGCAGAGCGACACACCAAACCAAATCTGTTTTAGATTATTCTCCCAAGTTAAATTTTATTTATTTGCAGTGGCTATTTTTACTACGCAAATAAATAAGAAATCTTTTCTAATTAATCAAGAGCAAGGTTGCATAAGTGATTACGTGTCTCTCTCTCCCTTTGTTGTGTGATCTGCCGGGAAGTGGCTGCTTCCGCGTTTCTTCTTCACTTCCTCCTTCCTCTCTCGCGGTTGCAGTTTGGTAAACAGGGGATTGCGCAACTCTCCTCTCTCTCTCTCCATCTAATCTTTTTTTTTTCTTTTTTTTTTTTTTTTTCTCCCTTCAGCTAGGCAGTCCATTCCGAAAAACAAAGTCATATTCTTCGGTGAATTAAAGTTCTGTCAATAATTCTGTTTTGGGGTTTTTTTTTTTTAGTTAATTAGGAAGAGTTTCATTTTCAACGAAACCCTTTATTGGTATTTTTGGAATAGCTGGAAAAATAATAATTAAGAGTATAAATTAATTAGTTTATAAAACATGACTTTTATTCCGTAAATGAATAATCTAGGTTTCTCTAATACTGTCATAGAAATAACCTTGGCCTCATTTTAAATATACAATGGTTTCTTTTTGGGAATTGCCACTTTTTTCTTATTGGTATTTAAAATTTTATCTTTTTGTGGAATAATTAATTTCTGGAATTTTTTGTTTTAATTAGGAATGGTTTATTCTATTTTGTACGAAATCCTTTCACCATGGTTTGGGATAGAGGATTAGGTTAATTAGTTTTATTAAAAAAGCATGACTTCGTCGAATAATAAAACTTTATAAATAAAGATAAACTAATAATGAAGTTTTTGAAATCGTATATGCAATACTGTGAGGTTGTCATCGTTTTTAGAAAATACATAAAGTGATTACATTGAAGAGTTTTAGGAATAAATAGAACATTTCCCTTTAATCTTGATTGTTTTTCTTTTGTTCAATAACTCTGTTGGGTTTGTAATTAATGAGGATTTGTTTTATTTTGAATGAAAGCTTTACTCTATGTTTGGATAGTGGATAAACTAATAAATTCTACAAAAATGATAAATTTGTTCCTGTAAACGAATAATGGTACATTTTATTCACTTTTATATCATGTCATTTCATCTATTGTTTGAAGAAATACCCATAATGACTTATTTAAAGATACTTGGAAATAAAAATATATAACTCTCCTTGATTCACAATAGATTAAAATAAATTAACTTGAGTTGAATATTTTTTTGACTTTAGTTGAATATATTTTTTTAACTTTTTTGAACTAACTAACTGTTAACTAACTGTAACTTAACTAACTGAATTTTTATGTATGAGAATTCGTATCGAAAATGTTTTCACGAATAATAAGGGTTTAATTTCTTTAAAGAGAACTACTCCTTTTTTAATCCTTCAAAATAAGCAAATCTTTAAAATAAATATATTTGTATTTTACATGAAATGGAACCAAAAACATTTAAACCGACTATTAATTATACTACAGATTATTGAATATGGCTGTGCAGGGAAAAGATATAAAAATGCTGCCTTATTTAAATAAATTTCATGTATTTTTAACTTAAAATTGCTATCTAAGAAAATAAATTATTAGCAGACAGGAAAATAAATTGAATCGTATTTTTTTTTTTTTTTTTAAGAATCTGATTTATTCATCCTGTTTATGCAAAATGCAACTTCTGAAAGTAGTTATAAAGTACTAGTAGTTTTCTGTAAAATCCAAGTGAAGAACCACTGTACTAAAGTATTGCCAGACAATATTTCTTCTTTGTAAATTTGATAAACAATGCATTATTAAACATGTTAAATATTTATTTAACTTGATCAACTGTTATATTAAATTAGTAATTTGCTCTGTTAATGAAAAAAAAAAAAACTCCAATAAACAAAATTATTATGCAAAGCTTAACTTACTTGGAACACTTTTCATAGATTGGATTCCATTTTTTTTTTTTTTGTTTCTATTTGTTGCTGAAAGGAAACTTTCAAATTAATTGAACATTTTAATGTTTTTAAATGTTGAAAAAAAAATTCTTTTACCTCAGTCGGTTCATTTTGTTTCGCTTGTTTGTACATTTTCAGTATGCATAATGTATATAATCTTCTTCAAATTGAATGCTTTTTCTTAAAAATCAGGGCGAAATTCTTAACATAATGATCATGAAGTTTTTTTTACAAATAACTTGAATGGCAGTTGATATTTTAAATATTTTTTTTTTTTCGTAGGAGACCTTATTTTCCACATGATATACCACGAACAATCTTTGATAGCAGAAAGGGGAGGGTATTGTCTTTCAAGAGGAATTCCAAACGGTAATTGCACATTTGCATATCGACTGCTTATACGAACCGTTCACATATGCTATCATTTTCTTTCCTGAAAGTAGTAGCTACAAAGCACATTGCTAAACTGATTCGAACCATCGCTCTCTTAAGCCATTTCCATATCTCAGACATTCCCCGAATGTTCGAAATTGTTTAAATGAAGTTAAACAATTTCTTTTATTGTTTCCCCCATTCCAAATATTAGTATTTCCCAAATTGAACTTTAACACCCCCCCCCCTCCTCCCCATCCCTCTGCATACGAGCGAGCTCCCAGTCGAGCAGATAGAGCAGATGGTAAATCCTTTAATGTTTGACCAAAAACTGGCCCTATTTCGAATGGTTTTCGAAAATTGACTACCGAAATCGCATGCATTTCCATTTTCATCTAAACAAGTAATATAAAAAAAAAATTTTTTTTTGAAGTCAATTCCTACTTTTTTTTTTCACCATATTGCAGATGCCCTTTTATAAATAATTTTCATTCATTTTTTTTAAGTTTATCTGGCGCCATCTATTGGTAGATACATGCAACTTAAATCTGAAAAAAAAAAAATTAATTAATGAATTAATATTTCAAAAACCGTGTTAACATCAGTGTCATCCACTACAAGTGCAAAAAAAAAAAATGCATTTGAACTTGAGTGGATGAATAAAAAGTATTTTATGAACGATTGAAAATTTGAACAAGATATATATATAGGAGAGTGTGAGCTAATAGAAGGAATTGAATAAAGCTAAAAGCCTCTTTGTGTGCTGTACTCAAAACCTACACGGGTGTCCTGATGGCCAATTGGCTAGCATTCTGGCCTTTGGTACCACAGGCTTCAGGTTCGAATTTTGGCTATAGCATGGATGTTTGTGAGTGATTCGGAATCCATGTTAAACAGTAGGTTCCGGTCTAATTAGCCTAAAAGTGTGCACAAAAGGACCGTAGAGCATCAAACCAAATCTTCGATTATATTTATATTTTAAAGCAATGATTTTCTCATTCCGATTAGTTTACATTATTATCAGCTTTTACAAGTGGAACTAAATTAGCCGTCTAAAGTTTCAGCATTTAAACAAATAAGCCCTCTTTAGCAATAAAAATTTGTTTTTCTTCACCTTTTTGATTTTCTTGTGTGCAGTTAATTATAAATGAGAACTTTACACACAAAACTGGCAGAGTGCTTTGTTTACTTCGTCTACAATTAATGCATCAGTGTTCTTCGTGTTTCCTCTGGAATTCCAGACGAAGAAAATGCCAGGTAGGAGGAACATTGCCCAACGCCTGGAATCGTTTCAATAGAAAGTGATTTCCGGGTTGAACTTTAACCGCACCTGAGCTTCTCGAAGCATGGCAAAAAGTGTGCACAAAATCACCGTGAAGCCACAAACTAAACCTATACGGGTGGCCTGATGGTCAGTTGGCTAGCGCTCTGGCCATTGGTACCACAGACTTCAGGTTTGAATTGTGGCGGTGGCATGTATGTTTGTTAGGGGTTCGGAATTCACGTTAAACTGTAAGTCTGTCCGGTCTAATTACACTAAAGTGTGCACAAAAATGACGGTAGAGCGACAAACCAAAGCCAAAGCGAAACCTACGCGTTCAAGTGTAGCCGCGGTTTTACATGTTAGTCTACTATTGATCAAACTGGTCGTAAACATTAAAAAAAAACGTTGGTTTTTAATAAGAGATTAATTATTCTCTTGTTATATTCATAATCATCATTCAGTGACGCAATAGTCCTATGTTGGGCCAAGGCCGTCTACCTACTGGCAGATTTCGAGACGAGAGGTGTTTTTCTTTTTACGGGGTAGGTTTGTCAGTCATACGCATAACGGTCTAGAGCCGGGACCTACGGTTTAAAGTCAATTCCGAACCACTACAAACATCCATGGTACTGCCGGGACTCAAACCCGAAACCTGTGACACCAAGCGCCAGAGTGCTAGTCTCTCCGCCATCAGGCTCCTCTTGTTATTTTACATCAGATAAATTACTCACAGACAAGATTTCCCAAAATCATGGAAGTGAAGAGTTGTCAACCGAAAGTGTGTTAGAAGCCCACAGCCCATAAAAGCTTTTGTTTGCCAATCTGGACTAAATTAGCCAAATTTTGATCGCCATTTGCTAAACAAACGTTTTACCGCCCAGTGTCTGCGCGCAAATTTCCCACTTTCGTTTTCTAGGAGCACGTGGTTGGGTTGGCGGCAAACGGTCCATTTATTCGGATCGCTTTAATATCCTGTGAGTCATTTGCGGTAATTACTCGTCGAAATGTGGCGCAGGAAAATGAAATCACCCGCCAGGCTCTGTTTCATTTTTATTACTCGATTTTCGCCTCGCCAGAGGACGTGTTAAAATAGGATGAGAGAAATAAGTGAAAATATGTAAGAACCAATAAAGCCCGTACTTGAGTACAGGCTATTGCAGTCGTAAATCAGCAGCGTAATTTAGCCATATCTTTAGTCTCCCATCACTGTTAATGCACTTTTTTATTTATATTTTCAAAAGTTTGCAGTTAAAAATGCGTAATTTGATTCGATTTCGAATTTAATTTGTAGGTTAAACAGACTTTGATTACTTTTTTCCTTTTTTTCAGTGCTTTTTAGTGCAGTTTTTTCTCTAATGCTTTTTCAAAGTGACGATGGACACCACTTCAATGTGTCAGTGTTTATAATAACGCGTAAAAATGCACTATCTTCTAGTAGAACTTTTTTCCCTTGATTTTAGGTTGCATTGGAGACGATTCGGAAAATTTACCGTTATCCATGTGTTTATACGAGGTCCTCAGTCCTAATCTTTACCAATTCTACTCGTAGTAAACTCTCATGCAAACTATTTAATTCAATTATTTCAATCACAAGGAATGTAAAAGGAATCGCAATTATTCATTTCGATCGCAAGGAATGTAAAAAAAACGCAATCGCTCATTTCGATCGCAGGGAATGTAAAAGGAATCGCAATCATTCATTTCTATCACAAGGAATACACTAGAATCGCAATCACTCATTTCAATCGCAAGGAATCGCAATCACTCATTTCAATCGCAGCAGTTCATTTCAATCGCAAGGAATCGCAGCAGTTCGTTTCAATCGCAAGGAATCGCAGCAGTTCGTTTCAATCGCAAATCGGAATCGCAACAGTTCGTTTCAATCGTAAGGAATCGCAACAATACGTTTTAATCGCAAGGAATATACATAATTTAAAGGAATTTTAACATTGCAGTCAAATTCAATTTGAAATATTATTTATCAATTTGATATTTATTATACACAATTTTTAATTACGAACTCTGTAATTACAGTTGTCCAAATAAACGTGTAAATCAAATTTTTGTTTAATACATACCGTAACAGTTACGCATAATTCGCAATTTTATTTGAAATCATCACATTTGGATTTTTATCATACAAATTTTAGACAACAGGAAGGGGGGAAACGCAGCCCAGCTGTCAGCCGCATTATGTCAGAAAGCTAACTAAAGCATTCATAAATTTAATTATGAAATTTCGGTATAAAATCCATAATTATTGACTCAATCACGACTTTAACCTAATAAAACATTAAAAAATTAAGCCAATATACCAAAGCTTTATGTATATGAGACAAAAAAACCCATTGAAGTTAACAAAAATTACGCTTTGTAAATGCAATGGCATGATGGAAGTGTAATGCTTGCAAACAAAAACATAATTACATCACTACTAATGCTGAATTAACTCAACAGATATGTTGCGCAAAGTTTAATGTCTTTTTAATGATAGGGAGTGGCCCTTCCATCAGTTGTTCAAAACAAGGATACATCATGAACGAATTTATTCCGGTGATACGTAACAAAAAACAATTCTGTCGATTCGAATTGTGTAATTGGTTAACCCTAGCAACCTCAAGATAACGAACGGATCGAAAAGTAAATCAACATCATTCTTTTCAATAATAAATTCCATTCATTGAGTCAGTCGTTCATACCAATTATTCTTAGCATAACGGAAGAGAAAATGCGAAATCCTTTTCTCCATTTTTGTAATCTCATAAACCAATTACGCGCATTCCTGTGTATCTTCCGGATTCTTTTTGTGCAAAAGCAAACAATCCATTTCAGACAGAACAATACCGCACATTCTGTGGAAAGGGCTACTTATTCAAGAATTTCCCCTTTTAAATAAGAACTTCTATTGTGTGTTTATGGATATTTCATGCGTAGAGTTTTGGTGGCATGCCTTTTGAACGTTGGAAAACAGTTGAAATTTGGTTTTAAAAAGTAAATTTTTTTGACTATATAGATTTATGATGTCAATTGATTATGATAACAATACGTGAATCATAGCATTATTTATGGTGGATCATAATAAAAATAAATATATTGTATTTTTTTAAATAATTTGTCTGAAATATTGATTTTTAATTTAGTTTAATAAAATTTGGTTGAATGGTATGATCGCTTGGCAGTTAAATATTCCTCATAAATTAACATCCCTTAATTATATGTGAGGCCTGATGGCCGTGTGACTGGCGCTATGTGTCACAGGTTTCGGGTTCGAGTCCCAGCGGTGCATGGATGTTCGTAGTGATCGGAATCCACTTTAAACAGTAGGTTCCGATCTAACGTAACTGTTGGGCGTATGGTTGACAATCCTACCCCGTAAAAAAGAAAACATTACCTGTCTCGAAATTTGCCAGTAGGCAGATGGCCTTGGCCCACCACGAGCCTTTTGCGCCAATGAAGAAGATATGCATAATAAATTAAATATTATTTAATTTCAGTAGTTTTATTGGAATCTTACGAATAATAATTTTTTTATTTAATTGCTTTAAACTAAATAATAATAAAATAAACATTGTTCTACCGGCTATGCTATAGAAAGGTAAACATCCGGTTCAAAAGCAGAAATGGACGAATCTATTACCTGTTAGGGGTGCTAATTAGACTTGCATTGTGCAATACAATTTTGAAAGAAAAAAAAAATAGTTATGGTGGAATTTTTCTCGTCTAATTTTCCTTTAGATATTATATATTAAAAATTATTAATAATTATTTAAATATTAAAAATTATACGTATCCTTGCATACAATTGTATTTAAATCACACATTAAATGTACATTTTAGTCAGAATCTGTGCTATTTGCATAAATTTAATTTTCTCAAATATTGGTAACGGGCCATAAATCGGGATTATCACAGGAAAAGGCATTTTAATTCTTATAATCAAATTTTGTTTGTTTTGTTGTTTACATGATGTAGTTTTTGTATAATTTAAGCTTGTTCATATTTTCAGTGAATTCCATGCAATTTTATATATGTAACCTTTATTTTACTGTTTTTCATTAATCGATTTGATTTAAGCCCTCTCCTTTACACATAAACAACAGCCAAATTGCAACCTTGTCATTAGATTTTTCCGAGTAATAAGTTATCATTAGGAACGAATTAGACTACATTAAGAATGCATTGGCGAAAAATGGTTACACGAAATGAAACAACGATTCTCCGTTTAGGATTTAATGATTGGATAATTGGATTCGTTTTAGAGCATGATTTAGGGCACGAAATAAGAACTTTTGTTAATAGTTTGCGAATTTGTCGGTTAAATAGTGATGATTTGATTTGACTAGATGCTTTGAGATTTATGCTGCTTTATCTCAATTTATCCAAATTCAATAGTAATGCAAGGAAATATTTACATTAGGGAAGTAAATTTTCATACACACATTATTTAAACTGCTTTTCAATATTTTTTTTTTCATTTTATCTTTGTGACAATGAGAAACTGTACGTTGCAAATATTTAATTCATTTAAAGACATATAATTATAGATTCATGGAAAGACTCCATTTCTTAGCCGAAAACCCGATACTCGAGTATGCGCGGAATATACTTTCTCTCGGTTGAGAGTCTGTAGGCCTGCTAATACGTAGGATTGCGTTAAATATATTTCCTCACAGGATGAAATACTGTAAACTAAACGCAGTACTTCCTCTCCGGGTGAGTGTCTCGAGGCCTACTGACCATTTCTCCTGAACGCCACAGGGGGGCGCTCTTGCCAGTTGCGTAGGAGGAAGCATAGTTACAAAACTAATAAAGAAAATTAAAAGTTAATATACAACTTTTATTGTTTCATATTTAAAATAATATTTATACTTAAATATGTTGGGGAATTATTTTATTTCAATTAGATTTTTATAGTATGTTCAACATTTGAATTTTTTAAAATTAGTATTTTGCATTTCGAAATAAAAATTATGCCCAAAATCTGTAATTAAACTAATAATATTTGTATCAAAATCTGAATAAGATATCAATCTATTTAAAATCACAATTTCATATAGTGTTCGATTATACTCACGCATAATTTGTAATAGTTTCCTAAAAAGATACTTCAAACTACTGATATTAATGTCATTAAAAATAAAAGCTCCCATATTTAGCATTAATAAAAATAATGTAAATTTATAAAAGAGAATTGTTTAATTTCTGATTGCTGTTTATGATATTGTTCACATTTATATAATTAGAAATTAAGAGATTTTTTAAGGATAAATTTTTAACATATTAGATTTCTTATAGGTATATATAACAAGAAATATAATTTTGAACGTAAAAATCTAAAAAATATATAATTTCTATATAAATAAGTTTAATGTCCCCTATCACATAACAGTGATGTACTAGTAATGCTATGTAATGGCTGTATGTGTAAATTAAAGTAGGCTGTATGTTTATTTATTTACTATATTCTCTTATTTCCAGAAATTTATTTACAAAATTCAATATTATCTTTTTCTTCCTTTATCTTTATATTATTCTTATTATCTTCTTAAATTTATGTAGGCTGTTTGTTTATCTACTATATTCTCTTATTTCCAGAAATTTGTTTACAAAATCCAATATTATCTTTTTTTTATTATTAATTTCAAATCATGAGGGAAAAATAACTTGGAAGGACATTTATTTTTCTTGACTTAATGTGGTAAAAATAAAGCAATTTATCTTATTGCTGGAATTCAAATAAAAAAATGTATCGAATTATTTTTTTTGTTAATTTAATACGTGCTTTATTAATAAAATAATGTCAACCTAGCATAACAGAAAATTTATTCAAAGCATAACTCAAGAGTCGAAGACGCTCTCTGGCAAGTGCCCAATGGTGAAGATGACGCAGTCTTCGATTTTAACAATCATCATGGTTTACTTTGAAGAAGTCTTTACAAAAGCTTACCACGTTCATCCTACACACATAAACTACATCCAACACACACAAAAAAATTTTCCAAGGTAAATGGTGCCATAAACCTTTCTACAAGAATTTTAACATCTCTGTAATTAATCGAATATTATTTGCTTCAAAATCTGAATAAGATATCATCAGTCTGTTTAAAATCAAACTTTCGTATAGCGTGCGACTGTATTCGCAATGCATAATTTGCAATAATTTTCTAAAAAGATGGTCCAAGTTACTCATATTAAATGCCATAAAAAAATATTACCTCCCATATTTAGTATTATATAATTTTGAATAAAAATAATTTAAAAGTATAAAAGAGAATTGTCTAATTTCTGATTATTGAGATATTGGTGTCTATGATATTGTTCACATTTATATAATTAGACATTATGAGATTTTTTTTCAAGTATAAATTCTTAACATATTAGATTTCTTATAGGTATATATAATAAAAAATATAATTTAGAACGTTTAGTTCTAATGCAGCTGGAAAACACTTAGACAACTCTCGAGCTATGCTAAGACAACTGAAGACGCTCTGGCAAGTGCCCAATGGTTAAGATGACGCAGCCTTCGATTTTTAACAATCATCGTGGTTTACTTTGAAGTCTTACAAAAGCTTCGACTATCTTTCTAGGCGCATAAAATCGCTACACATTCCGTGAGCTCCCTCACCCTACACATAAACTACGTTCAAAACACACAAAAAACTCCCAAGGTAAATGGCACCATAAACTTTTTTATAAGAATTTTTAACATCTCTTTTTCATCACACAAAAAAGAGAGTTTTGAATGCTAAATTTTCTGTTAGGGAAAATAAAATAACAGTAAATCTTCCTCCAGGCATTATTCAGAACTACAGTTTGGAAGGAAGGAGGTGGGTAGGAATAAAAAAAAAAATCGTCTTTCATGCCCACCCGCATGGAGAGAAGAACACACCGACCGCGGAAAACCCCTTTCCAGAGAGGAGGATGGGTGAGTGTGTGGATGCATGACAAAGGATCATTTGTAGGCCATATGACGTCACTTCCGCTAACCTGATGAATATTCCTTCCCCTAGCGGAAGTACTGCAGTGAAGGGTTTCTCCGCTTGTTTCCACCTAGTAACAGCGAAAACGGGTTGTTCTGTAGCATTTTTTTTATTTTTTTAAGCGACCATCTTGCCAACTTGACACCTACAACGGAAAGTCGGCGGTGTCGTCTGGCACAGCTGAAGAATTTTCGAATGTTTTGTCTGCACGCGAAATCAGAGATGGACGGAGTGTGCAATCAGTTGACACATGATTCATGTAATAAAAATAAACATGGAGAAATCAAAGTCATGCTTTTAAGTTGATTTAACTACTATTTCCACTCGTATGGTGTAATAATAGAGTATTTTCTATGTCGTAAGTCTCGCTTCACTTCAAAAATGTGATCACAATCAAGTGTGATCCTCTTTATCAAATATCAACTTCTTTGTTCAAAAGTAACAATGCCTTCGTAGTTTTTATTTATTTTTTATTTGCATTCTTTTTTTTTTTTTTTTTTTTAACATTTTGAATGCTAAAGTAAATGAAATTAACAGAAAATTAGTATCGCATCATAAATAAAATTAACAAAAAATTAATATCGCATCGTAAATGAAATTAAAAAAATTAGTGTATTGCATTGTAAAGATGATAGAGTAAGTGAATTCAGTACCTTTTACAGTGCGATATTAATTTGTTAGAGTAAATGAAATCAACAAACTATTATGACATTGTAAAGGTGAAATTAACAAATTAATATCGATTTGTGAAGGTGCTAAATTAAATCAATAAATTAATATCGCATTATCCTAAGTCAAATGAAATGAACAATTTATTATTTCACTGTAAAGTTGCTAATGTAAATGAAACTAACAAAATTATTATGGAATTGTAAAGGTGCTAAAGTAAATGAAACTAACAAGTTAGTATCGCATTATTAATGGTGCTAAAGTACATGAATTCAACAAATTAATATCACATTGTTAAGCCACTATATTTATTTTATGTTATTCTGATAATTCGTATAATGATTTCACTGGAATGTTCATACTGTAACGTTATATAAATAGAATTAATAATATTTTTAAAAATCTAACAATAGGTTTACGTATAATATTAATATCTCAACCAACCTATTTGTTAGTCCTTTTTTTGAATCATGGGGTCATAGCAAAAATTAATCATCTGATTACAAGCATTACACATCCTGTGTATGTTTAATTTTTTTTTTTTATATCAGAAATATCTCTTGGTATTTTCCTGTTTATAAAAAGGAAAATACCAAGAGATTATTTCTGATATAAAAAAAAATTAAACATACACAGGATGCCGTATTAGCGTAATCAAGATTAATTTTTATGACCCCATGATTCATAAAAAGGACTAACAAATGGGATGAATTGAGATGCTGGAGCCCAAAATATTATTAATTCTATTTATGCTAACGTTACATTATAACACATTCCAGTGAGTGTTGGGAAACAATATAGTGGCAACAGCTGTGATGTGGGCTTGTTGAATTCATGTACTTTAGCACCATTAACGACCTTGCTTTTTGTTTTAATTCCATAACCAATTTTGTTAGTTCCCCACATTAACGCTTTGATGAGGAAGTGTTCATTTCGGCTGACTAGAATAATCGATATTAGTTTATTGATGGCACCTTCACAAATCGTGTGAATTTGTTAATTTCACACTTTATCATAGTTGTTGATTCATTACTCTAACGATCACTGTAAAGGCACTGAACCACCTCATCTTCCCTAATTACAATTTCATTGTATTATGATGCGGCCAATTTCATTGCTTTCAGCATTCAAAAATGTTAAAAAAAAAAAAAAGAATACAAATAAATATTTTGAACAAGAGTTGATATTTAAAGAGGATCACATGATCCTGAGAGGTGACATATATTATTACCATACAGTGGAAATAGTAGTTAAATCAGCATGACTTTTGATTTCTCCATGTTTGGATTTTTATTACATGAGCCATGTGATCCCAGGCCCGCACTCCGTCCGCTCTGTCGCTTTGACCAGGCAGCATGTTATTTCTCGGCACAT
>BPLR01004914.1:0-81989 GCA_021605095.1 Caerostris extrusa | reverse complement strand
CTAGCACTATTATTATTTGTAAGTTAGTTAATATAACGTATATTATCTTTCTAATTCGTCTGTTCTTCTCGGTTAGAAAAAGAAAAAAATGGTTCAAATTTGTTAATTTTATTCAGATGTCACAATTGTTTTAAATATAATTATATAGGAAAGACAATTCTAATCTAATTGTAAAAAGACTAAAGATATTAAATAATAATTAGATTTCAAACTTAATAGAAATAAATACATTTGTTGTTATTACTAGAAACGAAATTTTTGGAATGTATTAACGAAAGGAGAATAAAATGGTTTATTAAATCGTTTATAATTTTCAGTTGTTTATTTTAATTTAATAACTCTATTTATAACAAAATTTTATTAATTAACGCTACGGATATAAAAAAAATTACAAAAATTAAATTTTAATGAATTAGCAAAAAAAAAAAAAAAAAAAAAAACATTTAAAAAAAAAAAATTGAAATATTATTTTTCAAAATGTACAATATATTCTTTTTACTTATATTTTATTAAATACTAAATGTTATTACATTAATTTAAATACATATATTTTTTTATGAATAACAATTACAAAAATTATGAACTTAGAAGTGTTTCTTATGATTTAGTAAAAGTTATATTAAAATTCAGATTTCGACTTTAAAGACATTTATTTTTTTATTTTTAATAATTTTTAAGAATCAAAAATTAATTAGAACAAATAGAACAAATTTCTTTAGAACAAATAAATTTCCACTATTTTATAAGTGCGACATAAATTATTTCAGAAATAGTTTTTTTGACGTCTTACCATTTAATTACCATTGAAAGAAAAATTCTAGAAAATCTGTTTCTGAAATAGAAGCAATTAATTTGAATCTTTCTTGCAGTCTGTCCAGAGTGAATATATTAGAATTCCGCCCATAAAATTAAATTATTTTCCTCTTACTTATTAAATCAAGATAAATACATTACCAAAAATTTTATTGTTGCCAGAGCCTCTAAATGAAAGATTATTTCATTATGCCAAAGACATCTCTAATAAGCTTTTAATATTTTGTCCGTTTTCGTTATTAAAGTAATAACTCTAGTAATAAGATTGTTTTAATATAGAAACACGTGCCAAAAAAATGAAAAGTCTTATTAACGAAAAGAATATGCTCTGAACTGTGCATGATAAAAAGGAAATAACATGTAATTTATCCAATTAAGGAAAATACCTCCATAAAAGAATGAAAGAAACTCTATAAAAATACATTGTATACTTTTTAAAAATATTATCATCAAAATAATATGTGCAAATAGAAAAAAAAAAAAAAAAAAAAAAGGCTTCACAAGTTTGAGGAAAAACTATCGGAAAGTGGTTTTTTTGGTGAAAATAAATACTATTTTCTTACAGAGTATGAATATTTTGTTGAATTACATATTCTCCATTTTGGTCCAATATATTTTTATCACCTTTCTGGCAGTAGCATGATTTCACGCTCATAACATTTCTGATCTTTACTAACAAAAAAATGATAGTCAGTTTTGACGTTCGCTTTTGAGGTAAAAAGTTTTGTCGTCTAAAATAATTTTGTTAAGATCAGAAGAAGTAATAATCTGGAGGGAACAGACCTTGGAGAATATGGCGGGTGTAGTAGTACATCCCATCCAAGCTGTAAAAGATTTTGTCGAGTTACCAAACTTGTATGAGGTGACACATTATCTTGGTGAGACACTATACCTTTTTATTGATCAATTCTGGCCTTTTCTGTTTGAGTGAATCATTCAATTTGTCCAGTTGATGACAGTGCATGTCAGTATTGATCGTGTGATAGAAGCTTAAAAAAATGATTCCCTTGAAATCCTAGTAAACAAACAGAATCACATTTTTCCAGGAATATCGGTTTTCCGAAGTGCTTTGGGCCTGTTCATTATTTTTTTTAACTCCATGATTTCTTGTGTTCAACATTGGTGTAGACAATCTATTTCTCATTCCCGCTAGTTTACTAGTAGAAATGACTCTGTTCAGTAAATAACGAAATATATTTTACCTCGGTAGATTTTGTGAGAAAAAATAAAATAATATTTATAAAATTAAAAAATTCAAGAAAAAACCCAATAGCTTAACATCTTATGCAATTTCTCTTCTTTCAATTCATGTTTAAGCCACACCCCAACACACACACGTACACATACCTATATATATATATATATATATATAGGTGTGTATGTATATACCGTATATTTTCGTGTATAAGCCGATAATTTTAGAAATTTTACTAAAGCTAAATTTGGTTGTCGACTTATTGTACTGACCATTGCTCTTTTAAAAACATAGGACTTTTCTATCATCAGGATGCAAGCACTAAATCGCAAATATCATTAAATATAGCACGTTTTTATTTTTCATTAGCTTATACTTCTTATATTTCTAAAAATATTAATTTTAAATCCAATTAGTTATTTGTTTTCGAAGTCGTTTATATTGCTGGTTTGTTGCGTCGTCGCTAAAACAAAAAAAATCTGATTGTTGACGAAATTTACACCGGCTAACGGAAAACTACCAAAATGTACATTGAAATAATAATAGAATATGGTAAATAGTTACCATCCCTCTCGTGTTTTCAAGCAAAAAATAAAATGACTCAGAAATAAGATTAGCATACCACTAAACGTATACAAGACAACAATTGAATGATGGAAACGAGGTATTAGCCTTAGATATGGTTATCAGAGATATAACAATCGTCACTGGTGTCTGGCATTTTGCACATTGTAAAATTTCTCTGTTTGACAATATTTTCGCCCTAATGGCAATATATTTGAACGTTACAGTAGTTTATTTCATTTTGACCTATATACGAATTCTGAACATTGGATGAATTTTAAGTAGAAAAAATACACTCTGCATAAACACAGAACAATTTATATGCGGAAATATGCGGTATATATATATATATATATATATATATATATATATATATATATATATATTATGCAATTATGGGCATATGTTTCGAATTTCATAGTGATTCTCTTAAAATATTACATGTTTCCCTAAGATATTCCGTGTTTCATATTAAATATTTGAAAATGTAGCATATAGTCGATTATTATTACTTATTCACTCTATTTTAAAGACCCATATTACCACTAATTAAAATCAATTTTTCTGAAAAAATATATATATATATATATTTATATATATATATATATATATATATACAATGAAATACAGCATGAGGGAAATAAAATAAAGATTACAAAATTGAATATTTATCTGTTAATTCAAGTGATTATTTTTCGGAAAAATTTCAAATGTTTTCAGTCGTTATATTCTGCTTACGATTATTATGAACTTAGTAGAAAATGAATTTGGTTATTAGTTGGCATTATGATTACTTTTCAAATTCATTATGTATTGCATTAAATTCATTACTTCATTATGTATACTGATAAGCGCCATCTACCGGCAGAGAAAATAAAACCTGATGGGTAACAATTTAACTGCTAGTATGACAAATGAAACTTTTTCTGTCCTTTTTATAATGTTTTTACTATCGACTAGTTTTGGAAAAGAATATTAAATTAATTTTCTTTACGATGTAACTAATTTTTATAAATAACCCACTCATTGTAATTTATAATATCATATTTGTTTTTATATCCCTGAATAGATTTGATTTATGTGATAATAAAAAATGCAATGAACTTAAAAAAAACCTCATACATTTGCCTTAATTGTGTGTTAAAATAGTTAAAAGAATTATTTTAGAAACCTAAATATCCTTAAGACAATTTCTCACAACACATAATTATGGAAAACCTTAACATGCTCGACATTTTTTAAATACACTCAAATTATTTTTGATTTTTTTTTTTGTGTGACTATTTTTTTTTTTATGAGATGATTTTGAGTAGTAAATAAAAAAATATTCATTAAAATATGTGACATGAATAAAAAATAAAAATTTAAAAATTACAAAGCTTAAAGCATACCATTAAAGATTTTACATTTTTAAAAGATTAAACATGTTTTTAAAATTCATTTGTTTTTAATTCTGCAACATAATATCTTATTAATAATTGTTGAATTGTTTTTTGAAGTTTTTTTTGCAAAGACATAAAGCACCCGTCGTTAAGAATATACACCAATAATAAATGGCATTGAGTTAGAATCAGGCATACATCACGCAATACTTTATTCTACAAGAAGACAACAATGAAGACATATGACCGATCTTGGGAGAGATTACCACCAGCGAATCATAGGTGGTAGTAATGTCGCAAATAAGGGATGTACCATAACTTGAAAGAGTGTCTGTCAATATTTGAAAAGCTCTTTGAATAAGGATAGATTAATTGCTTCGGAATTATTATTGTTGCAATGTTTTGTATACACAAAGAAGATAAAGAAAAGCACTGAATGTAAGATAAGAGAAATAAGTATAATTTATCTCCATTATTTTCGTTGTGAGAGAATCAAATGTTCTCTCACAACGAAACTATAATGGAGACAGTTCAAACTATAGAAGTTTAAAAGACTCTAAGCACGATTCATGTTGGAAACTCCTTCATTTATAATTTATGAAAGCATTGAAGACGAAATTTTTATTTCAATACAAGTTTCAATACAAGTTTTTTTCTTAGACAAAAAAATAACCTAACAAGCAAAATTAATTTTGAACAACATAAAAAAGTATAATTGCAGGTAGTTGACCGATGAAAAGATTATACAGAAATAAATTTCAAGTTTCATTCTCCAATTTTTTATTATTTTTTTTTTTTCAGTTGTTAATTTTCTTTAACGATCTTAACCGTTAATGCTGATATAAATCAACTGTTAATTTTAACCGTTAAATTTAAACTCACCTTAATTATGTAATGTATGATTCAGTTATATACATTACATACAATATAATTATAAAATAACCAAAAGATTATATTATATACATTTATACTATCACATCTTTTCTATTTTCTAATGAACATAACTCAACAAATTTAACTAATTGATTATATTAAAAATATAATTAAATAAATGGGATAGAATTTGAATATAGAAAGTGAATAAAAAATAATTGAAAATGATTTTTGCTTTTTTACTATATATTTTTAATTAATATAGCTTTAATCTCTATATAACAGAAGAAAATTAATTAATTAATTAGTCGCTAATTTAACAGAAGATAATTAATTGAAATATAATTCATAACAGTTCCATTACGAATTAATAATTAGAAAACACAGAATTTAATTCATGTTTTTATTTATGATATAATTATAAAATTAAAGCAATCAAACCATTTTATGACCTTAATATTCAGCTTAAAGCTCACACAATTTTTTGGGCTTAAACATTTAGGATAATAATATTGAATTGAATAATTTTAGACCAACATTCTGAGCTTACTGAAACGGAAAACGTATGCTGTTTACCATTTAAATTTCAATGATAGCGTTAGTGAATGTCGTAAATTTATCGTCATGGAAAGATTTATTGAATGTTTGGAGATTAGTTTGTAAAAGCCATTAAAATATACTGTCACCATGGTAACAAAGCCTCAGATAAATACGTCAGTTCATATTGTGAGGATTCTATTCAGTATTCAATAAAAATTAATCCTACAAATATTGAATTTTTACATTAAATTAAAGTCATTTGTAGAAATGAGTTGTGGAAGAAGAAAACGTAGCATTATAGATAATGTAATAGAGTAAAATTACAAATGTTATTCTTATAAATAGAAATTGATGAATATTATCAAACAAGTAATATAAAAATTTTTTTAAAGTCAATTCCTACTTTTTTTCACTGTATTGCAGAAAAGTCATTTACAAATAAAGTTGAAATTTTCCTCTTACATCTGGCGCCATCTATTATTAGATGCATGCAACTTAAATCTAAAAAAAACTAAAATTAATTACTGAATTAATATTTGAAAAAACATAGTTAACATCAAGTGTCATCCACTACAAGTTTAAAAATGCATTTGAACTTGAGTGGATGAATAAAAAAAATATTTTATTAACGATTGAAAATTTGAACAAGATATATATATATAGGAGAGTGTGTGAACTAATAGTAGGAATTGAAAAAATAATCTGCTTATTGTCAACTGTAATGGTTTGGTGATTCTTGGCCAGTTCGTTTAGTTTGTATTATTTTCGCTTATTGACTATCGGACATCTTGATGAGCGGCGTCATACTTAGTTCTTCTAATAAAGTTAGGAAAAATTTCTCTTAAAAGGATGAGGTTTCTCTTAAAGTTCTAGAAAAGTTTGTTTAAAGAAGATAAGTTGTGTATCCTTGATTGTATTCAAAAAGTAATAACTGGGAATGAGGGAAATAAGAGTTGCTATAATTAAAACACCACATGGACTTTTTAAACGTAGCATTCAAAATATAAATGTTTTATCAATTAATGCTATTGCAGTGTAAAGTAATTATAATGTAATATTTACGTATTTTTTAATGTGAATTGCATTTATTTGCGCATTTATTTTTATTGTAATCAATATCCATTATTTTAGTATGTAAGCAACATTAATTATAAAAACTTAGTTAGATTGTTTGTTATGCTAATTTTTTTAAATGAGTATTACAAAGTGGGGCCATAAGTAGAGTGCCTGCTACAGTTTTGGCGATATTTCTGTATCAATTCGTTTAATTAGCGTTTTCGCATGTTGGCTATAGGACGTCTTGTCGAACGGCGCCACAGTTCTTCTAATAAAGATTGTTATTTTTTTTAACTTCAACTTGTATAATACACTCTACAAAGCGTCAACAACATTATCACTAATGTAAAGTTATGATTACAAATATATTTGTTATGATTATTTGGCGTTTTTTTGTTTCTTGAATATTTTTCCTTCTATTTATTCAGCTAGAGAATATTCACCGAATGAACAATTTGCATCAGCCCATTCGATAGCTATAGGTGTCAATTAGAAATTTAAATAGATTCATAAAGAAAGCTAATTTTTTTTTGATGTAGGGTTTTTAAAATAAATAGTTGATATATTTTGATTTCATTACACAAGGCTTAGAGACAAACTTTATTTAATTTTTATTGAAAACTTTTAGGGAGCTTGTAACCTGTAATTAAATTTGCATCTGAGTTAGCAATTTTAAAAAGAAATTCTCAGCAACTATTGTAAAACTTGAACTACATGCATAATACAGAAATTGAAAACACGAAGTCAAAAAAAAAAAAAAATAAATAAATAAATAATAATAATAATAAGACAAAAGAAAATAAAAAGGGTTAATTTTTGTTTTTATTCATGCTACTTGAAATGCGAGGAATTGTTAAATTTAATTTTTTACATTCTTAGATTTTTAGAAAAAAGTGATTATAAATTCTCTGATAAAAGTATTTTTATTTTCTTAGAAAAATTTGCCTTAAATATAATTGAATTTCAACATAAAACTAACTATGTTAAGTAAATATATTGGGTTGGTATGAAAGTGCCTTCAGTTTTTGCAATGCTTTTAAAGTGGTAAAAAGGAAAGGAACTTCTTTGCCAATCCTGCGAAAATAAATCTTATGACAAACACCGTTCACAATTTTTTTACATAAACGTAAAATTTTGAACAAACTCAATTGTATTCAATTTTCCCGATGAAAATGTTTTAATGTTATTATAGAAATGCATTAAAAGTTTTTTTTATTTATTTTCTAAGCATTATTATTGCTAGAAATCCAAACTAGAAATCTTTAGAAAATATTTTATTGATTGTCTTTATTCATTTATTTTACGATAGATGGCGCTAGTAGTCATATCCGCATGAGATGAGGGACACACAATGGATGTGTGCTTTACATGTAAATCTTGATGACGTGGAATATGGCTGAAAATATTTTTACAAATATTCATTGACAGTATACACTGTTCTTTAAATTAATGGAAATTGAAGAATAAAATGTTAGAATACTTTAATTAGCGGATTGCGAAGTAATGTAGACAATAAATTTATCTTAAATTTATTTATAAATTTAAATTAATTTAACTTAATCTTAAATTTATTTTAAAATTTATTTATGAATTTATCTACCTGAGTCATTAAAAGAGATTGGGAATATGAATTTCTTCTAAATTTGTTAAAAAATGGAAATAATTTTTTTGTTAAAATCATTATTAGAGATATATAAAAATATGTAATTAATGAAATTACACAATTATATATTCATCAAGTACATTATTTAATAATTCTAAATTTTCAATGTTTAATTTTGAAAGCGTGCCTAACAAATATTTAAAAAAATCAACTATCACGAATTGGCTTCAGTGGTACTAGTTTCTAATAAAAAAAGTATGTATTTTATAATTCTTCATAAATATAATACTTTTATGAAAACTGTTATTATTATCACTAATTTAATAAGGGCTATGTAAATGCGAAGTGTAAAAATAAGTTCCAAATAATTTATGATTAAGAGAATATCAAAGTATTTTGCTTATAAAAAATGTATCAATTACAACAAGTTATGGTTGAGATTGTCAAATAATCTGAAATAATAATTATTTATATAACATTAAATCAGTTTCAATATTGAGATCTACGCATATGAATTTCACATTATACTTGTACAAAGTGATCCATTTGGGATACCCCTTATGAAATCATAATTTTTATTTATTATTTGAAGAAATATATGAAATGTTGTAAGGAGATGTAACAAATTTATTGTGGTTTCCAAGTGCTTTAAGTATGTATACATACCATAAGATAATGGTTCCTTGACTAGGGATCCATGTATTTTTCTGGCCTGGACTTGATTCAGGGGTCCTTGAGTTTGAATGAAAGGAAAAAAATTATTACTTTCACTACTTCAAATATTAAATAAATTCTAAGAGTTCTTTTTATGGCTACCAGTAGAAATAAAGGGCCTGATGGTCGAGGCCTAACTCTCTAGTGGTCGGTTTCCCAGGGTTCGAGTCCCGGTAGTGCCATGGGAGTTTGTAGTAGTTCAGAATACACTTTAAGCCGTAGGTCTCTGTCTGTAGTATTATGAACGTAAGAACGTTGGGCATAAGCCTGACAACCCCATCCGGTAAAAAAGAAAACATCTCCTGCCTCAAAATTTTCCAATAGGGTGACGGCATTGACCCCGCCATAGGGCTATTGTGCCAATGAAGAAGAAAAAGAAGTAGAAATAAAAGATTATTTTCCATAAAATAGCAATTTCAGGCATAAATAAACAACGCCCCCTTCGCATTGGCGAATTTTCGATAACGATTGAATTATTCTTATTTATATTTTATCAGTTAATTATCCATCATAATTGTAATTTATAAAGTACTTTATTGCTATTTGATGCACATAAGGAAAAAGTACATCCGTTATTAATGAATTAAAATTTTTTGTTAATTTTTTTAAATCTAACTAAGTTATATTGATTTTAAATTACTCATTTAAAAATGTTATTCTTAAAAAGGAGGTCCTTGGCTCTCCTTATATTGATAAGGGATGGGACGTAAAAGGTTAAGGGACACAGCATTATTTTTGCTGCGGTATGCATAAATAATGCAGATCAAGGGATGCAGTAACAACCAGGTAATTGTTTTTCAAAAATATCTAATTTATTAAAAAAAAAAAACAAACAACTGTGTTGTCCAAATAGTAATATAATTAAAAAGCCCAATGTGAATGTGCCATCCTGTAAATTCAGATATTTTTTGCGACTCTAAATTTTTTTTATAATGGTAAAGAATTTTTAATATCAAAAACTTAAAAAAATTATAACAATCAGTATAATTATTTCTATGGAATCTTTAAAAGTTTTGTTTTCGAATGCTGGACACCTTGTCATTCACCAAATTCCGTGTTATTCAGATTGATCCATTCCGTGCTATTCAGAGTGATCCATTCCATGTTATTCAGAGTGATACATTCCGTGTTATGCAGAGTGATCCATTCCTTGTTAATCTGATCGCATTTTTGTACGAATATTCCCAGGGATGACATTGAGGGTTTCGTACCCTTCTACCTCCTCATGAGAAATAACTTTTTAAGAAAAAGACATGCTTGTGACTTCGAATTGGGAATAATTAAAAAACAACATCGACAATATCAGCAATACTTTTTATAAATTTAAATGCCCGACTCATGGCAACTTGCGCTGCTGGTGAGCATTAGGGCTGAGGTTCAATCTTATGGCTGCTTTGTTGTAGGCACTGTTTCAAAAAAGAGACGAGACACGATGGTGTTTGTGATATCCAGCATCTTGCCTCGTTAGTCAGACTACCTGGTTAGAGTTTTCTGTGCTTTCTACCTGAAAAGCACAGAACCTCCCCCTAAAAATTCCTCTCGGAAGGCACTGCCTTCTTTCTTCAGCATCACGGAGTTAAATCTGACTTCTACCTACGGGTGGTCCATCACAACAGAAGCTGCTTCCCTGTTCCATAAGACCACATGGTTTCTCGGACTTGTTCTGGAAGTTGCTGTCTACCAAGTGGGATAAGAAAAAACAAACAAAACATTTTAATGCAATATTTCAAAAAGCATATAAATTAATGCATTAAATTCAATAGCATATAATATAATGCATTAAATTCAATAGCATATAAATTAATGTATTAAATTCAGTAGCATATACATTTTTTGTTTTACAAAAATATGACAGCTCATTAGAAAAAGAGCATAATAAACACAATTTAAACAGAAATTCTTTGAAAATGATAAATCTTTTTTTCAACATAAAGTATTTTAATTTAAATGGGCATTTCATTATTTCGAGTTTCAAAGAATAACTAGTTTTATTTCCGTTAGTTACTTTTGCATGCGCTATTTTCTTTTGATTTGTAACTAACAATATGGATTAGATCTTAATATGATGAGATTAAAAACTACAGATTTCTTTAAAAGAAAAAACCATCTTTTACAAAGGGAATAAAAAAAAAAATAAATAAATAAAAAAAAAAAAAAACTGTTCTGTTTAATCAGTCTACTGATTATTTTTTAAAAAGTATTTAATCTATTAGAAAACAGATCTTTAAAAATGTCTGTTTCTATAATAAAGATTAAAAAACAAAAAGAATCCATTTATTTCTGAGACATGCTTTGCTAATTAGTTGTCGCATAATTTTTTATTACTAGAAAAAAAAAAAGCATTAAATTTTATTTAAAATGCTTTTGCAAAAATTATTCTGCCATCATCATTTACTCATTTTGACCTTATGTGAGCTAAATCGTTAAGTCCGATTATTTTTGTCACAATCAGTTAAAACAAGTAAAAGTATGTTTTATATTTAATACGAAAAATTAATGGATGAAAGCGCTAGGAAATAATTAATAATTTTTTCTAGTAGTTAAATCTTTTTTTTTTGTAAGTTTTATGTTCGTTAACAAAATAAATGAATATTCATGAAGGTTTTCAAGTCTAACTATTTTTTTATAAGAATCTGATAAAACAAAATAAAGGCTTATTTTACATTTAATGTTAAAAATGAATAAATGAATTTTTAAGGAAATCATTAAAATTGACTTTACCTTGGAGTTAAAAATCCAGGAGCTAAATCCTTTTACAATCCTATGTATATTAACGAAGTGATTGAATATTCATGAAATATTTAATATTTTACCTAGAATTAATTAAAAAATATTGAACTCGGCTTATATTCTTTTTTTGCGGTATGTGTCATAAAAAGTGCCTTAAATTTTCTTTATTATTGTTTTTTCAAAACGCTAATTGGTTAAGATTAGTTTGAAATTGTTTTGAAATACATTACTGTTTAAATGGCCCCTTTAGAAAATGTCTGATGGCCGAATGACTAGCCGTCTGGCGCTCAGTGCCACAGGTTTCGGATTCGAGCCTTCGGTGTGATCATAGATGTTGGTAGTGGTTCGGAATCCACTTTAAGCAGTAGGCCCCAGTCTAATATGACTGTACAGAGTAGGGCTGACAACACTACCTTGTAAAACGTCAGCGTCAAGAAACCAAGTCAGACTTCTACCTACGGGTGCTACATCACAACAGAATCTGCTTACTCTTGCATGTTTGGTTTGTCGCTCTACGGTCATTTTGTGCAAACTATAGGCTAATTAGACCGGAACCTGCAGTTTAACGTCGATTCCGAACATCTAACAAACATCCATGCCACCGCAAGCATTCGAATCTGAAGCCTATGTTACCAAAGATCAGAGAATTAGCCAATTGGCCATCATGCCGTCCTCCTTCCATGAGAACACATGGCTTCTTGGACTTGGTCTAGATGTTGCTGTCTACCAAGTGGGATAAAAAAACAACAACATTGTAATGCTATCTTTCAGTAGCATACTATAAATTAACCTGAAATAACTAAAATTTGTTAAAGCAATAAGAATGCTTAGTATTTTTATTTTATAAAAATATGACAACTGGAAACTTGTTTTATAAAAATATGACAATATGGATTAGAAAAGAACATTCGAACACAATTTAAACAAAAGTTACAGAAAATAATAAAACATTTTTTTTTTTTTAACATGCAGTGTTTTAATTTAAATGAACATTTCATTATTTCGAGTTTCAAAAGAATAATTAGTTTTATTTCCATTACATACTTTTTGCATGCATTATCTTCTTTTTTTTAAAAATTAGTTTTGATTTGTAGCTAACAATATGTATTAGATCTTAATATGATGAGATTAAAAACTACAGATTTCTTTAAAGAAGAAAACACTATCTTTTACAAGAAAAAGGAAACTGTTCTGTTTAATCAGTCTGCTGATTATTTTTAAAAGCACTTAATCTATCAGAAAAGAGATCCTGCTTCTATAAAAAAGATTTAAAAAAAAAAAAAACAGAATTCATTTATTTCTGAGACATATTCTGCTAATTAGCTGTCGCATAATTTTTTATCACTAGAAAAAAATAAGAATGAAATTTTATTTAAAAGGCTTTTTGCAAAAATTATTCTGCCACCATCATTTACTCATTGTGACCTTATGTGAGCTAAATCGTTAAGTCTGATTATTTTTTTGTCACAATTTGGTAAAACAAGTAAAATTATGTTTTATACTTAATACGAAAAATTTATGGATGAAAGCGCTTGGAAATAATTAAAAATTTTTCTAGTAGTTAAATCTTTTTTTTTTTTTTTAAAGTTTTATGTTCGTTAACAAAATAAATGAATATTCATGAAGATTTTTAAGTCTAATTATTTTTTTAATGAAAATCAGATAAAACAAAATAAGGGCATATTTTATGTTAAAAATGAATAAACGAATTTTTAAGGAAACCATTAAAATTAACTTTACCTAGGAGGTAAATCCAGGAGCTAAATATTTTTTACAATCCTATGTTTATTAATGAAGTGATTGAATATTCATGAAAATATTTAATATTTTACCTAGAGTTAAATTAAAAAAATATTGAACTGGGATTATATTCTTTTTTTGTGCTATTTGTCATAAAAGTGTCTCTTAAATTTTTATTTTTTAAAAATTCTAATTGGTTAAGATTAGTTTGAAATACATTGCTGTATTAATGGTGACGAGGTCTGATGGCTAGCCTTCTGGTGCTGGGCCACAGGTTTCGGATTCGAGTCTCGGCGGGACCATAGATGTTGGAAGTGGTTCGGAATCCATTTTAAGCAGTAGGTCCCAGTCTAATACGAGTGTGAGTGTAAAAAGCGTAGGGCTGACAACCCTTCCCCGTACAAAAATCAGCTTCAAAGAGTTAAGTCAGACTTCTACCTAAGCATGCTCCATCACAACAGAAGCTGCCTCCTCTTTTCATGTTTGATTTAGTTTCATTTGTGCTCACTTTAGGCTAATTAGACCGGGACCTACACTTTAACGTGGATTCCGAACCACTCACAAACATCCTTGCCACCGCCAGGTTCGAACCTGAACTCTATAGTACCAAAGGCCAGAGCGCTAGCCAATTGGCCATCCAGCCGCCCTCCTTCCATGAGAACACATGGCTTCTTGGACTTGGTCTAACGTTGTTGTTTATCAAGTGTATAAAAAAAAAACCATTTTAATGCAATCTTTCAGTAACATATAAGTTAATCAGCACCTGAAATAACTAAAATTTGTTAAACCAATAAGAATGCATAGTATTTTTTGTTTTACATAAATATGTCAACTGATTAGGAAAAGAACATAACAATTGAATCAGACGTTCTTGATAATAATAAAGCTTTTTTTTTTTACATACAGCGTTTTAATTTAAATGAGCATCTCATTACTTCGAGTTTAAAAAAAGAATTAGTTTTATTTCCATTAGCTACTTTTTGCATGCGCTATCTTCTTATTTAAAAATTAGTTTTGATTTGTAGCTAACAATATGGATTAGATCTTAATTTTATGAGATTAAAAACTACAGATTTTTTTAAAGAAAAACATCCTGATTTACAAAAAAAGAAACTGTATTGTTTAATCAGTCTGCTGATTATTTTTTAAAAGCATTTAATCTATCAGAAAAGAGATCTTAAAAATGTCTGCTTCTATAAAAAAAAAAAAATTAAAAAAAAAGTAAAATTCATTTATTTTTGAGACATGTTTTTCTAATTAACTGTTGCATATTTTTTTTATTACTAGAAAAATTTAAAAAATGCATTAAATTTTATTTAAAATGCTTTTATAAAAATTATTCTGCCATCATCATTGACCTTATGACCTTATGTGAGCTAAATCGTTAAGTCTGATTATTTTTGTCACAATCTGGTAAAACAAGTAAAAGTATGTTTTATATTTAATCTGAAAAATTAATAGATGAAAATGTTGGAAATAATTAATAATTTTTTCTAGTAGTTAAATAAATCTTTTTTTTTTTAGAGTTTTATGCTCGTTAACAAAATAAATGAATATTCATGAAGATTTTTAAGTCTAATTATTTTTTATGAAATTCAGATAAAACAAAATAAAGGCATAGTTTACATTTAATGTTAAAAACGAATAAATGAATTTTTAAGGAAATCATTAAAATTATTTTTTTTACCTAGGAGCAAAATACAGGACCCGAAACTTTTTTACAATGCTTTGTTTATTAACGAAGTGATTGAATATTCATTAAATATTTAATATTTTACCTAGAGTTAAATTAAAAAAATATTGATCTGGGATTATATTTCTTTTAGGGCGTTTGTCATAAAAGAGATTTAAAATTTTCTTTATTATTTTTCAAAACACCTAATTGGTTAAGATTAGTTTGAAATAAATTGCTGTATAAATGGCGCTTTTAGAAAATGCTTGGAAAGGATCTGATGACCGAGCGACTAGTGTTTTGGTGCTCGATACAAACAGGATTCGAATCCGGTAGTGTCAATGATGGATTGTAGTGGTTCAAAA
This sequence comes from Caerostris extrusa, assembly GCA_021605095.1. Taxonomy (NCBI): domain Eukaryota; kingdom Metazoa; phylum Arthropoda; class Arachnida; order Araneae; family Araneidae; genus Caerostris; species Caerostris extrusa. The sequence goes on along the minus strand of BPLR01004914.1, from coordinate 66,742 downwards.
TCCATTTTAAGCAGTAGATCACAGTCTAATAAGACTGTAATGCTGACAACCCTACCCCATATAAAATCCTCGTCACGGAGTCAAGCCAGACTTTTTCCTATGGGTCCATCACAACAGAAACTGGTACCCCATTTCTCTACCTCCTTCCATGAGATCATATGGGTTCTTGGACTTGGTCTAGATGTTGCTGTATACCAAGTAGGATAAGAAACAACAAACAACAACAGAAGATGCACAACTAGCATTACATTTATTCTTTAAAAAACTTCCGCATTGTTAGCAATGTAATTAATTAAGTATTCATTTAAAATGCCAAGGTTTGAATTCATTTAAAATATCGGACATTAATTAATTCCTGCTGTTTTCTTTCATGAAATAACATTTATTTATTTTATGAAAGAAAAACATTCCGAAATAGCATTTATTCCACTAAAAATTAATTAATACATCAATCGAAGAAATTATCTATTGTTTGTCACTGTTTTTTTTCATTTTTGTCCAGAAATATACGAATTTCTCGTCTAAAGAACCATTCGTCTTTTAGGTTATCCACGAAATAAGCCTATTTTTTTACATCTTCAAAAGAACAGAAGTGCTTCTCCGACAAGTCATATATCATCGTCCAACAATAAAGAACGTCTCGGCTAGGGATTGCAATACCGGTATACCGGGATACCGAATACATGTATTTTGAGCCATTTGTACAATTTTGTAATACCGGTATTCACAAGTTTAAATACCATTTTTTCGGTATTTACTAGAAATTTAGAATTCTTATCTGTGAAATTTTTATTCTTATCTGTGAATTCTTATTCAAAATTCTTATCTGAAAACTAGAAATTCTTATCTGTGAAAACAAGGTTTATAGTTGTGAAGAAATTGTGTAATATTTCGATATTCTTTTAAATTGGTGAGTTTGTTATTCACATTATATTTGCATATCATACTTTAAATTCAAAATATTTTTCAGATTTATTTTATATATATACTCATAAATAATACCCCATAATAATGAATAACTTTAAAGAACATAAAAAATCAGTTGATGATACTTCGGTTTGGTTTCATTATTTATATGATGAAAAGAATATGGTGGCACAATGTAAAAATGTTCAAGAGTTATTAAAGTGAATGGAGGAAGTACAAGCGGGCTCCATACACATTTAAAAACGAAGCATGATACAAATTTGAGAGGAAAGAATCTAATTGCGATGAAGATACAAACTTAAGCACAGTTTCTAAGCACAAGCCACCAGGGTTTTTAGATTATTTTGAAAAAAAGATAATTTGGAGGAAATTATAAGTAAACTGACAGTATTAGATGGTTTGTCATGTCGAGATACTGAAAGAGCGTTTTCGACAGCTGGTAATTTTTGCTGAAAATTACGTTCTAGGCTTAATGATAGTACAATTGATGCATTATGTTTTTCACAGATCACATTTCAAAATTTGTAATAGTACCACAGACTGAATAGTGATGTTTACATTTTTTTTGATTTAAATAAATAAGATGTTCCTTTACTTTTTTTTGTGATTCTTTATATACTGTTATAATTTATAAGTTACAAATTTTTTTTTGTGATATTACATTAAAACTGGCAAATAATAATAATAAAAAAAAAAAACACCTGTGTTTTCTTTCTTTTTCTAAAATTTCTACTACCGGTATTAAAAACCGGTATCCCGGTATTAAGATCTAAAAAAAAAAAAAAAAAAAAAAACCGAATACCGGTATTGAATTTTTGGTCCGATATTGCAATCCCTAGTCTGGGCAATATATGACTTCCCATCGAAGAGCTTCCAAACAGTTTTGAAAGTGCTTCGCAATATGTGACTGATGCCGAATCTTGCCTTGCTTTCCGGCCATTTTTTTTCAATATTCTATGCAAATGTATAAATCGCAATCGATAACTTTCGCTAGAAATGGTTTCATCATGTTTTATTAGCTCATGAATTTTCTAGTTCAGCAGGATGCTTTTGGTCTTTGGCATCACAGTTACCCTATTTTTATTTATTTTAATAATTTTTGACAAGCTCTTTTTTGCTAGTGTTCTGTAAGATTTCACAGGAATTCGATACGCTTCAGATGCATTTTCTTCCAATTGAAAAGCAAAAGTAAAACATCCCCTTGAATTCCTATATACTTTACGAAAACTCTTTTTTTCTGTACAAAATTCGACCTGATGGGCCTGAATGGCCGAGTGGCTGGCTCTCGGGGCAACAGGTTTTGGGTTCCAGTCCCGGTGGTGTCATGGATGTTTGTAGGGGTTCGGAATCCACTTTAAGCCTTAGATCCCGGTCTAACACGATCGTAGAGCTTTGCGGGGGTATTGTTACTCCGCGTCCGTAACTTATCTTCAGGCTACACGCACCTCCTGGATAGTGCTAAAAGAGTAACGTCGGTGCAGTGCTTGCTTTAAGGCATAAAAGACAATTGCCTAAGTATTTGCCAGCTGCATTAAAAAACATTCGACTTGATAAATGTTCAAAATTCTGTTGTTTACACGTCAATGAAATTATACATATTAAACCTTAAATCTTAATGACAATTGTTTTACATAAAATAGATATCAATTCGACTCATTTATTTGTACTAATACAAGTCGTTTGTGTATTAAATTTCATTTAGTTCTGATGATATCTTCATGGCGTTGTAATTTTTAAAAGCATTAGTATATTTAACGATCCAATGTATTGCATATCAGAACATATATTTTTTATGTAAAAGTATATTTGTCGCATTTATGTATGAGTTGGATCAAAAAAAAAATTTTTTTTTTTGGATAAAGAAAGTTGATCCTCATAGTATATTAAATATTATATTTTATTTATATAAGATTTTTCTTAATAACTTTTTCTTAATTTCTTTTCTTTCTTTTTCTTAACTGTTTTTTATTTTTATATTTTATTTATATAAGACTTTTTTTATCCTTTTTGTTATAAATAAATGTAAAATTTATGTTTTAAAATCGCTATAAACATGAAAGTGTAAGTTGTGAAAAGCATAAATATAACTTGATAATAAGATAAATAAATAAATAAATGAAAATAAACAGAAAGTTGCCATTTTTAAAAGTTTCATTGCATTAAAATAATATAGTGAATATTTAATAAAGGAAACAATAAAGTACTGGTTAATTATAATTAAAGTCCCAAAAAGAACCACTCGTCACAATGAATTCAAATTTGAACTGAAGATACTAGAAGAAGGGAAAATTGGGTACGCAATCAAAAAGTTCCAAAATGTATTAATAGATGGCGCTGTAAGCGGCATAAAGAAAGTGAATTCGGCTGTCAGTGATAGTTTGAATCGAAATGACAACGTATTTGGCATGTGTTGCTCATTAAACCAACTGTAGTGTTCAATGTGCTTGATTGTTTCGGTTTTTTTGACGGGAAAAAGAACTTCCAAGTCAATAAACAGTTGTGATACTGTTAGAAAAAGCCCATCCACCAAGGCAAGGTCATACCAACTGGATGGGAAAAATCAATGGAACTTTTTTGATGCCATACCATTTCCCCTTCTATCGTCAGTTCAAATTTGAACTCGTTCTGACGAGTGTTTCTTTTTTTTACAGCATTTTGAAAGTGGGACTTTAATTATAATCGCCCTGTATTATAAATTTTAAAAACCTAATTAAACAAAATTATGAATTGTTAAGTATTTTATGTGAACAAATATTTTGTAGTAAAGAGACAGTTTTTCAGACTGACGCAATCTTATTTTCATTTCTCACTCGCATTTTTGAGGAGACACTTTAGCAGTTTTATTTACATGGCTTGATATGAAAATAGGATTCACCATTTTAAAAATAAAACTGAAAAGTATAAAAATAACACTGTCATTTTTTACCTTTGTTCCAAATCGATTTCCATTATGCAGAGGTGCTTTTGAAAAACAAAAAGGAAATAAAATTTTGAAAAGTAATTTTGGAAGATTTACCTTAAAGCCCCAAGAAAAATCACGCTTTAACATAAAAAAAAAAAATGTCTGCGTATGCTTTTACTGAGATACATACCGTGATTTGATGTGCTTGTAAGTTTTTTTTTTTTTAAATTAAAAGCAAAATGTTTAAACAAGCTTCGTTTAAGTTCAAATAAAATATAAAATAAATTAAAGGATTTCAGTTTTCAGAAAATTTTAAAAGTTAGAATTACTGACGGAAAAATAAGACTCATTTAAATTAAAAATTAAATTAAGTAAATAAATAAAAGAAATTTTAATTTAAAAAAAAAGAAAATATTTTTGCAATATTAAAAATAGAATACTTCTCTTTTTCCATGTGATAAATATGTGTGTTATTTAAGCACGAATTTAAAAATTTAAGTGCTACTAATTTTCTGAGTGAAATACATTGAGTAAATTTATTTCTAATTTCTGTTATTTTTTATGGGATTAATTAAATATTTCTACTAAATGACTTAAAGAATTTGGTTTTTTATTTAATGTTTAGAATTTAATGTTTTAGAATTTAATGTTTTAATATTTTTTTGATTAAAGAGTTAAGTATGAATAATCTATTAACATTTTTTATATAATTTAATAGTAAATATACTAAATAAATTTTTGTTTGTTAAGGATAAAAATATAATTATTTATAAAAAATTAATTGAACTATTTAATTTATAACAAAACCTCCTAAATTATTTAATTGATATATTTATATTTTGGCAGCCCAACTCGTGACTCAGGGACAACGCGCGCCGTTGTGAATATTAGGAATTTCCCACACTGTATCAAAAACCGAGGAAATTCTATGGCGTTTGGAATGTTCAGCATCTTGTCTCGTTAGTCGGACTACCTGGGGAGTTTTCCGGGTTTTCTTCCATACGATATACAAATGCGGAGTAGTTCTCTGTAAAAATTCATTCCGGAAGGCACTACCCTCTTTCTTCAGCGTCACGGAGTCAAGTCAGACATTTATCTACTATGCTCCATCAGAATGTCAGGTGCTACAACAGAAGCCTTCCCTCCTTCCAAGAGATCACACGGTTCTTGGATGTGGTCTAGACGTTGCTCTCATAAACAACAACCATTGCTGGGATAAAAAAATATATATATACTTTTATTTTTGTAAAAAAATAATGGTATATATTTTTTTTTACTATAATACTTTTATTTTGTATTAAAAAAACAACTTATAAGTGGATTTTTCAATATTCTCTGTGTCACAATATTCTGCTTCTGTTCATTTTCTCTTTATCAAAATTCCTATTCGCTTAAATCAAAGATTTTTTTTTATAAAATATTGACAATTTTATAACAATTTTCCCTATATATATATTTTTGAAATAATAATTAAATTTAGTACTTTTGAAATTAATTTATAAGATATGAAAAATATTGAATAGATTTTATTATTACAAATAATTTTACAATAAATTAAAATATGAACAAATAGGACATGTGTTTTGTTGGATAGTATCGACATATGCTGAGTGAAAATGGATGAAGGTTTGAATCCAGTTAAGGGCATTACAGCTACTGCTTTTAGGAACTAAGTGAATCTATTATTATTGAAATAAGAAGTGTTGATATTTGTGTGGTTGGAGTTTTCCATGTTAGTCTCACATGACATGCAAATTCTAGCTACTTATCTCCGAAAGTTTTCCGGAAAGCAATAACCATATTGGATATTGTACAAATTGTATTATACAATTATGAAAAATTAATTATAAAATTATGATTGAAAAGGGGTTTAATTTTCTAATAATCTGAAAAGTGGGTTTTCGGCTTAGAAGTGGAATCCTTTCGCGAATCTATAATTATCTGTCTTTGTGTTACATATAGTCTGTTTCGAATTGTATGCGTGTATAAATAAAACCACGAGTTCTCCAAACTGTGTCCCAAGTATCTCAACTAGGAATTGCAATATCGGACCAAAAGTTCAATACTGGTATTCGGTATTTTTAGATCTTAATACAGGGATACCGGTTTTAATACCGGTAGTAGAAATTTTAGAAAGAGAGAGAAAACACAGGTGTTTTATTGTTTTATTTGCCAGTTTTATTAGAGAATGTAAATATCACAAACAAATTTTTAACTTATATAAAGAATCACAAAATAAGTAAAGGAACATCTTATTAGTTTAAATCACAAAAAAGTGTAAATATCACTATTCAGTCTGTGGTACTTCCTCCATTCACTTTAATAACTCTTGAACCACATACCATATTCTTTTCATCATATAAATAATGAAATGAAACCGAAGTATTATCAACTGATTTTTTATGTTCTTTAAAGTTATTCTTATTCATTATTATGGGGTATTATTTATGAGCATATATATAATAAATCTGAAAAATATTTTGAACTCTAAAGTATGATATGCAAATACAATGTGAATACCAAACTCCCGATTTAAAAATATCGAAATACTACACACTTCCTTCACAACTGCAACCTTGTTTTCACAGATGAGAATTTCTAGTTTTCAGATAAGAATTCTGTATAAGAATTCACAGATAAGAATTCTAAATTTCTAGTAAATACCGAAAAAAGCTATTTAAACTTGTGAATACCGGTATTACAAAAATTGTACAAATGGCTCAAAATACCGGTATTGCAATACCTAATCTCAACCCAACCACACCCAGTTGCAATCCAATTGCCCATCTTGCACACTACAATATATTATATGGAATACATTCCTAATGCAAAATAATTAAATTAATAAGAAAATGGAACATTTTTTTTTTAAAAAAGTAAAAGTTTGCAAATTATGATTTTAATATATTATAAAATGGTGTAACAAATAATTTTAAACGTGTATATCTAATATATTGAACCAAACTAATTAAAATTTTTACTCTGAGACTATGCTGCCAGTATATAAAAAAGTAGACTTCACGAGAAAAATAATGGAGCTGTTATCAGTAACTAGGAGCGTAAACAATGAAAATGTAATTATTTCCCTTGGACAAAAAACAGAGCTCATTTAATTTTGTTTTTGTAAAGGTACTACCGCTTTTTGGTTGGCAGTATCGAAAATGCACCAAACTTCACCTTTTGCAGCAGTTTAGTTAACTATTTGACAGTTTTGACAGAAATTCGATATTTATTTCACTTAAGAAATAACATCTTGATTATCTTAAAATATCTTTCTCAAATCCAATTTATGTAAATGAAGAAAATTATGCTATGCAATTTTGTTTTGATGTAAAACAGAAAAAAAAATCCGAATATAAACTGGCTGAAATGAAGTTTAAATCCTCAAAAATGGTTACTAAAATTTTTTCCGTAATAATATACCGAATATAAATAATCTACGGTCATATTATATTACATAGAAATATTATTTTTAAAAAATTCATATTCAATTTCTTTAGGAAATTAAAACACTCTTAACAAAAGGTCAGATTTATTTCATCAGGAAATATTAAACTGTTGTTAAAAAACGCTTTTAATTAACTTTTTGAATAAATATGCCAAGCATGTGAAAATTTTAAAGTCAAATTAAAATCTAATCAATTTTAATAATAAAACCAAGTTAGTAACAAACTTAAACAAATTTTGTTTTATTAATTAAAATGATCAATTTTAATTAATAAAACAAAGATTTAAGAATTAAAAAGCAAGTAACTTATTGATAATTATTTTATTTGGCATATAAGACCACATACAATTATTTTTTATCTTTCAATTTTCTACATTTATTAATTTCCTCCTCTATATTTTTATAAGATTTTTACCACAGATTTAATTTGGGAATTATTAAAGTAAAGATAAAACTGAGAAAATCTAATTAATTTAGCTTGCAACATTCTTCTTTAAAAATTTACTTAATTTCTTGGAAAAGTTTTCACAAAAATAATATATTAATATAAAGGAGTAATCTGTTTTAAATTAAAAATTCTACATCTTTCTACAGTACAATATGTGAAGTGCGTTCCAAAAATTTTTTATAAAAGTATTTGGATGTTATAAGTTTAGATTCTTCATAATTTATATTTTAAATTGAGAGTCTCTTTTTCTACATTAAAAAAAAAAATTGTACTGAGTAAGTAATGCTGAAATAAAAAAAAATCTGATTTAATCAATGTTGCAAAAGATGGACATGATCGTTTTTTTTACATTAAAAATCAACAACTCAGCTGCTCTATAAATAATGATCTAAAAACTGACAATAGAATGAGTAATTTTACATTTTTATATATTTTTGCAAATAACATCAGACAAAAATTTCATATATGTTGTTGCATTTTTTCCATGGGAAGAGTTGTGACATTTCTTTCCCAGGAAAGAGGAATGTATATTCTTGACAAGTACATAATAACAACCCATCACTCAAATTTGACAGTAGATTAGCAGTGTTGTGGATATTTATATTACATGCAAGTAGCGTTTTGTACTAATGAGAACAACCTGTCACTCAAATCTGATAGCAGATATTCAGTGTCATGGATAATGAGACCACATGAAATCAGCGACTGTCTGTGCGAAGGTCGAAACAATTACAGATGGAATGCGGACTACACCATGAGTTGTTGCATCGTAATTGGTGATAGACCATGGACTGACAAAATGTCTGGTGAAATGAGAAATGAGGGAAATTGATCGCCTTTCTTGACGGATTTTCTTAAAGGGAAGTTTTTGAAGAAGAAAATAGAGAGTCCTGCGACGAGTCTACAAAAAGTGTTGTTTTTCTCTGAAGTGGCTGAACAGGTCGGAGATTTTCGCCTGTTTCCAAAGTGAGCTTTTTGTAGTTTTGTGTATTACGCAGTGTGATAATTACGGTCTGACGCAGACCAATTAGATTCGCCATAAAGTCGAGAATTCTGAAAATCTCTGATTTTGGAGTAAACTATACTTGTGAATCAAATTATCTTTAATATATATTTTTATGTAAATAGAGTTCTGTATATACTTTTAATGTTTGTAAATAAAAATTAAAGTGTTCCGACGAACCTGAAATTGACACTTTTTTGAAGCCGTTGTAAGTCTAGTATAGGCCGAGACATTACTATGTTCATTAAAAATTTTATATGACTCAAAACGTTTCAGATGAAATATGATTCAGTTTATTGAAAACATATGGATGAAATGTATGTCTCAATACTTTTTAAAAATCTCTATGTTTTAAATGCTGAATAATTAGATTGTACATTATACGATAGTAAATAAACTTTAAAAGGATTTTTCTAACATTTTTGAACAGAATAAAATTCTTACATTCTCTTAGAGAAAGAATGTACAGTCTGAGTAAAAACTTTAAAGGCCAGTAGACATTTTTGAGAAAATGGAAACATTTAAACCGAGGAATTAAAATACCATTTGATTGGTAATTATTGAGCTTAAATAAAAGTAAAAAAAAAAAAGTAGAAAAATTAATTTGCAAATATTTTATTATTAGAAAATATTACAGAACACACAGATGAATATTTGAGCCTGAGTAAAAACTTTAAGGCCAACATAGAGGATAACATATAAGAAAAAAATTACAACTTCTTAGAAGGTTGTGTAGGAGCCATTACTTCGAATATTCTTGTTTTCATGGATGAAACGAGTTTTTGACAAAGGGTGGGGTCGGTTTTATACCATTCATCTTCGATAGTAGATTTCAGCTCTGTTGTTGATGTAAAATGTCTCCCATTTGCATAAACTCTTCTTGCTAAGTCAGCCCAAAGGTTCTCGATTGGGTTGTGGTCAGGTGATCTAGCTGGCCATTTCACAGTTTCAACATTGTTGACTTGGAACCAATTTTTTGTGCTGTTACTCGAATGGATCGGTGCATTGTCTTGCTGATATTTTCAATTTTCTCCAGCAAGACGTTCAGCATTTGGCAAAAGATGATTTGTTAGGACATTTTGATATCCTTGTGAATTCATTCTACCTAAAACGAATGCAATTGAGTCCACATCATTGTAAGAAAAACAGCCCCAAGTCATGACAGACCCTCCACCTAATTGGCGCTTCGAGAATATTTCTTTTTCATTTCTTATATCATGCCAGTAGAAATTCCAGCCATCTGGTCCATCCAAATTCCATTTTTTTCGTCAGAAAAAATAATTTCTATCCATTGGTTGTCCCAGGTCATGACTTTCTGGCCAAAGTTCAAACGCTCTGTGTCTCTGCAGTAACTGAGGCTTAGTCAATTTTGCTGCATAAGTGTACCTTCCAGACCTTCTAATTGTGTTATAAATCGCTTTTTGACAAACTTTTAAACCTGTCGTCGGAATCAGTTTCCTGGTTGAGTACTTTCCAGTAGATGCAAGTTGGCAAACTCTTCTTTCATCACGCGAGGACAAAGCTTTAGGTCTTCCCCCAGTATTCTTTTTTACCATAATTGTCTTTCAATTTTAAAAAATTGTTGACTACAGTCTTTGATCTTCCTATCTTTATCGCAATAGCACGACTACTCATTTCTGTTGAAGACAAAGCTTCGATCTATCCTCTTTCACGATCAGTTAACTTCTTACCCTTCGCCATCTTCACAAAGATCACCACTACTTCGAAGAAACGTATGACAAATATGAAAATTGCAGCGTTGTCACAAGCTAGTAGTTGCAATGGTAATTACACGATTATATTATATTTATTTTTAAAAAATGGCTGGTGGCCTTAAAGTTTTACTCAGGCAGAAATACTAACTTTGTAAATAACCACATGTTTCTCATAATTATGTATTTACAAACTATGTTTATAGCATTTATTTCTTATCAATGAACTTTAATAATTAATATTATTTGAATCGCTTTTGTTTTTTCATTTTACATTTTCTCAAAAAATTTTACTGGCCTTAAAGTTTTTACTCAGGCTGTATGTGAAATGATTGCAAGTGTAATCGATTGAAAGCTGATGAAAAATTTTATAAGAGTAATTTAAAATAAAATGAACATAACTACCATATTAAAAGATGTAAGAAAAAATAAAGTTTATTTAGTCAGTGAAAGATATTTAGAAAGGTTTTGTTTTAGTCAATGGATGAGAAAAGATGATGAATGAATGATAATGAAAAATGATGATGAAGAAGAATTCTGAAATATTTCTGCTTGAATAAATTGTTTTCAAAATAGAACGATATCTAATTGAGAAATGTTTGGCTTTTATGAAAATAAAATGTTTTATTTTTTCCAGAAATGTTTATTGTTTGTGAACGACTTCTTTCTTAGTATAAAGAGAGTGATCAACAGACGTTTCATACAATAAATTAAAAGTCATTGTTTTCACTGAAAAGGTTATAGGAAAACAAAGGAATTTAATTGTAATATGGTTAATTAATAAATTTGAATTGATTAAAAAAAAAAAAACCCTGCTTATTCAATTTCAGACAATGGCATTGAATTTTAATATTCGAGAGTTTTTTTGCATACCGTAATTTGGACGTCCGTTAGCTTTTTCTCCCTAGCGCGCATGCTCATAGGAAACATTATTACAGATACGTATGCGCAATTTCTTATGAGCATGCGCGATAGGGAGAAAAAGCTAACGGACGTCCAAAATACGGTATGCAAAACTCTCTAATATTTACAATCCTTGTAAATACTAATCAATATGACTTAATTTCAACATGGAATTTATTAATTTAAAAATGTCAAAAAATTTAAATGCGTTTGGGATTTACATTATCTATATTTATAAAAATACATGTTTGTATACTTATATAGCATGTAAGAATGTATGACATTCTAATTTAACTTAAAACTATAAAACATAGCTTTCGATTTCTTTCTCTTATTATTTAGCTATTAACCTTGTGTTTAGCTAAAAATTACGAAAATAGGCTAATTATTTTTTTAATTAAACCCATCTTTCGGACATCGAACGCCATCTAAGGACTTGAATTATAAATTTAAAGTAAATTATTGAAAAAAATATTTAAACTAAAATTAATTGTGTCAAATATTCAAATTTTGAAGTTTTTAAAATTATAATTTTTACCTCACCAAAACAATCGGCCAAACTAGAAAATTTCATATAAAATTTCTCTTACATTTCTAGCAAAACGAACTGTAAGAATAAGATATCTAAACGAATTGGATATAGAGAGTTAATTCAAATATATTTACAATATTTTTATTTACACATTACAGTGACGATATGACACACAAAAATAATAGAAATACAGACACAAAAAACCCGCGTCTACCACGGATAACAACCAACAACGAAGTTCTTAAGTGATGGGAGAAAAATTCTTACACCGATGTACAGTTACAGTTAAGTGGAGTGGTAAAGAGTTCGCCTGGTAAATAGTTCAAAACGTTCTAGATATATACAGCATTTTTGACAGTAATATTTTTGTTTCTTTCAAATATTCTGTTATATAGGAGTATTCATATTCTACTTTCTACATTTTTTTTATTTATAAGTATTTATTTACAACAATTTTTCTTTACAATTTGTCAAATAACGATTTTTAATCGCTATCTGTGTTTGGAATCTGCGATTGAGATTTTAGCTTGATTTTATTGCATTTTTCTTCTTTTTCATCTAATAAAATTTATCAAAACTAACGACGAAATAATCAAAATATCGAAAAATAAGAATTTGATTTGAAATACGTAAAATAAATTGAGTTATAAATTTAAGATGATGGAAATATTCCTGAATACTTTAATTCCACGAATGAAAATTAAAAATCTTCGATTTTTAGTAGCTTTGCATTTGGTCATATTCCGCCAGGCCAACTAATGAATGAGTTGCCAGTCAGCTGTTTTCAGAAAAGAAAATAGTTGAAAGATCAGCACTGCGGGGAATGAAAATAGTAGAATTCTAGGAAATTAGGTAGCACAGAGTATTTCCCCTTCCTCAATAAATAACTCTTAGATAAATGGAATTTATTTATGAGTGGACAGTGAAGTAGGTTTTTTTTTTCAGACTTTAAATAACAGGGACGTAATTTTTTTGAATTTGATAAATGAGCTTGACACTTTCTACTATTTGACAAACTACAGCGTGTAGAATAACAGTATTGCATCTCTACTACTGAATGTAGATTTGATCAGGGGTAGAGTCTTCTGTCAAGATAAACTGGCACCCGATTTTTGTAATCAAGGGTCGACCTTTGCAGAGTTATTTTGACAATTTCTTTAATAATCTTAATCTTTAATACTTGGGCAAACGTCGGTTAAACAGCTAGTTCATTCTAATTATAATCATTTTTATTCAAAAAAATCTAAACTTCTATGAATTAATTATAATTTTGCACCGTGTGGGTCCGGGTTTGAATAGCCCACTGTAGCCCATGCATGTCGTAAAAGAAGGCTACTAAAGTGGGTACCCAATTCCCAAGGGTATAACCGGGTGGGGTAAAGTCAGATTATCATGACTCGTCGTTTTTTCTCACGGGGTCATGGACTTGGTCTAGATGTTACTGTCGAACCAGTGGGATAAGAAAAAACAACAAACAATTATAATTTAATCTGGTTCTAAAATACAACCATGAATATAAAAAAACAATAAATTAAAAAAAAAAAAAATTCTTAAGCTTAATTTGTTTTAGTAAGAAAGAATATAAATAATGTTTTCAGAAATATTGGAAACATTAAATTTATAATTTTAATTTTCAATTGCACTTGCTAAATAATTGCTATTGGATATTGCAATTGTATTTGCTAAATAAGAATTAAATTTTTGTTAATATTCCTATTAATAAAGAAATATAATTAAATTTAAAATCAGTGGCCACAGAAACAGAGATCAAACCGATTCAATGTTATACTCGGAAAGAGGACTATTACGCTGCACGTACATTGTGCCACCACGATTTAGAAATAACATCTTGAGGTTTTTCTGGATGTTGTATTCTACTTTGTAAATCGAACGGTCAGACACACATATTATAGATTTATTGTGTCTGTCACAGACATAGACACAAGAAACTAGAGTTCTACTTCATTTATCAGGTTTTAAGCTGAGTTCGATCACTTCAAAAAATTTAATGGGCTGTAAGTTTTTTTATACTAAAGTTAAACTTTCACTGTTAGTTTACACTTTCAGCTAACATTAATATATTTAATAAATTTCTTTGCTAAATGTCCAACTATCTTAATCAATTTTAAAACACACGCTGAAATATTATTTTTATTTACTTATAATAATCTTAAAGTTTTATGACTTTGTATCCATTTACTTTTTCAAATTTTATCATCTGCAAAAATAACTTTAAATTTTATGAAAAATTAATGATAAACACTTTAACGTTCTCTTTGATTATGCTAAAATTTGCATGGTGGTCGAAACTTCACTTAACTTTCAGCTGAAATAAAAGATCCAATTAAAAATTCATCTTTCATGGCTATTAGTATAATTTCTGAACATTAAATTTCTGAGCACGTGCCATCTGTTTATATTCAAGACCAGAGTGTTACGAAGTTACAGATTTCCATTGTTTTTGCCTCATAAGTGGCAACGGTGCTTTGCATACCAACTTGCTCCTTTTGTTTGTTATGAATCAAAGGTTTGTTAAGAGACAAAGTATAGGTTAATTGCACGGCCAGCTTGAAAAAGCCTCATAATTTAAACCTGACAGCAAATAATTTTTATGGATTGATTTATCTTTCATGGAAATTCTAATTCCAGTAAAAATCTTTTATTTGCTTGCAATCATTAGTATTAGAAGTATTTGTTCTTGATGTAATTCACTTTTTGATACGGGATGGTGAAATAATTATTTCAGAGCAACTAGCGATGTGAAAAAGTAACTGTGTTTATCACTTTTGCTACTTATTAAAGTTTTCGTTTAATTTTATATACTTTACAAACAATACATTCTGTTTATAGTGAAAATTATTCCTTCTTTATATTTATGTTAAAAACCTCTTAAAAGACAAAAAAATTGTTTAACAATGAATCATGTTTAAAATTTTTGGTGAAATTGCAGAGTAGAGGCCGTTGAGATTTGGCCTCAAAAATCTTTTTCCAAAGTGCGGAAATCAACGGGTTGCAATTGTAAGTGTAGTAAATTGCAAACAGTACAAGAAACCTGGGTAACCACTTTTGAAACTTATCGCTAAGTTGGCGTCATAAAAAGTCGCCAAATTCCAATGGCCCCTATTTTGCGATTTGGCCAAATTTTTAAAATGAATTGATTTAAGTTTGTAGTTTTAGCATAAAAACTCAATAATTCTTAAATGGATTGTATTTAAACTGTAATTCCATTTATTTATATCCTTAATTAAAATTGTTTCATTGCTGTCAATAGTAACTTTTTTCTGATATTATAAATAGATTCATAAACATATAAAAATTTATAGTTAACAAATTCTCTTTAATTAAATATTTATTTCAAATGGATTATCAGTAATTTAAATAATATTGATAAAGGGAAAATAAAAAAGTAAAAATATCCTCAAAATGATTTTTTTATGATTAATGAATGTAGTTATCATAATTTCTGAAGAAGATGACTCAAACTTTCCTTATATTCTTGAGACCTGAAATAAAAAAGATTGTTATACTATTATTCGATACCAAGGAATACTATTTTGATTCAGTTGGTTCAATTTTTAAAGGAGAATTCCGGATACACAGAGATGCCCTATGCGGAAAGGAAAGAGTTGTTGTTGTTGTTGTCGTATTCCCTGAAGAATACAAGAAAATCAAATATCGTGGTGCTCGCGAATAATATTGACTATGTTGATTGCTAGCTCGGAATATAAATCCTCTTCCGAGGGATGCAAGGGTTTTCGAGGGTTCCTCTGCTCATTTAAATTTAATTCGTGATGAAAGCCAGAATTGCTACGAAAATGTCCTAACACATGTAATATAAATGGAAATAATATGCGAAAATGTAATTGCAATGTAATAATGGAAATGTAATTATAATGTAATAATGGAAATGTAATTATAATGTAATAATGGAAATGTAATAATGGAAATGTAATTATAATATAATAATGGAAATGTAATATGCGAAAATGTAAGAAATGTAATATGCGAAAATGTAATTGCAATGTAATAATGGAAATGTAATTATAATGTAATAATGGAAATGTAATATGCGTAAATGTAATAATGGAATGTAATAATGGAAATGTAATATGCGTAAATGTAATTGCAATGTAATAATGGAAATGTAATTATAATGTAATAATGGAAATGTAATTATAATGTAATAATGGAAATGTAATATAAAATAATGTAATAATGGAAATGTAATTATAATGTAATAATGGAAATGTAATGTGCGAAATGTAAATGTAATAATAGTGCAATGTAATAATGGAAATGTAATTATAATGTAATAATGGAAATGTAATATGCGAAAATGTAATTGCAATGTAATAATGGAAATGTAATTATGATGTAATAATGGAAATGTAATATGCGAAAATGTAATTGCAATGTAATAATGGAAATGCAATATGCGAAAATGTAATTGCAATGTAATAATGGAAATGTAATTATAATGTAATAATGGAAATGTAATTGCAATGTAATTAAAGTGGAAATGTAATTATAATGTAATAATGGAAATGTAATATGCGAAAATGTAATTGCAATGTAATAATGGAAATGTAATTATAATGTAATAAATAATAATGAAATGTAATATGCGAAAATGTAATTGCAATGTAATAATGGAAATGTAATTATAATGTAATAATGGGAATGTAATGTAATAATGAAATTATAAATAATAAAATGTAATTGCAATCTAATGCAGCTGGCAATACAGACAGTTAATCTTTATGCCATAAGCAAGAGCTGCACTGTTGTTACTCATTTAGCACTATCCAGGGGGCGCGTGTAGCTTGAAGAAATGCTATGGTCTCGAGTAAACTATCCCCACAACGCTCTACGATCCTATTAGAACCGGGACCTACGGTTTAAAGTGGATTCCGAACCGCTGCAAATATCCATGGAACAGCTGGAATTCGAACCTGATACCTGTGGTACCGAGTGCCAGAGCGCTAGCTTCTCGGCCACCAGGCCCTTATAATTAGAATGTAATAATGGAAACTTAATGAAAATGAAAATGGAAATGGAAATATAATTGTAATGGTAATGGAAATGTAGTATATTTGCCAATATAGCTGAAAAATATTTATAGACACATTAGAAAGATGCAATATCTGTAACTGAAATGCGTGTTAAATTTGAATAAATTTACAAATGAGGATCTTCTTCATATTTAAAAAAATTTAATTTGTGACAAATGTTAACTTAACTGAAGATGCTTTAAACATTTCTTAAATGATTTGAAATATTTGCGTACAAATAGGTGAATATTCTTTTAACTTTATTTCAATAAATAATGGTATAATATTCTCTTTAGCTTATTAATGACTTATGAAGTTAAATGTTAACTAAAAATAATTTAAAGGTAAGGGTGGCCAACCAAAAGATATTACGGACCACTTTGGAAATGCAACATAACTCCACGGGCCGCATATAAAATTATATATCCTCCTATTAGATTTAGACATATTATAGACATTTTCTTGGAGTGAAAAATTGAAGCATAATGAGTTATTATTTTTTGTGTTTACTTTTATTCTTACATGTAAACATAGATAATATAATAATAATGATACTAAACCCATTGTATAGAAATATATAACACTGAAAATTAAATGTAAAAAATACATAAACATAAACGAAATAAAAAAATTAAATCATTAAAAAATATTTACGATATTTTTTTTGTCCACTCTTTTCACTTTGCTTTTGCAAATCAATCCCCTAATTTGGGTATTTGCACATCGTAATCGGTGTTGCAGGTTAGCGTAAGTTATGTTTGAGTGCGTTTTGTGTTTGGTCAATTTCATTTTAGGGGAAAAAACAAACAAACAACGATTCACAGATGTAAATTGAACCAAAAATTTCAACTAAGAGTCTGGTTTGTTCTGCTATTAAAAATCAACTGTGCTTATCTAGGGATGGTCACTGCTTCACTAAGATCACTTAAAGTGAAACATAGAACCTGTTATATTAGATATTCCAAGATGCTCTTGCATCATGAGTTTGCAGAATATAATTTAATTATTCTGAGAACTCATAAATAAAAAGCAGGCAATATCTGTCCTACATTCGCAAGAATATTATTTTAAAATCAAAGTTAATTTTTCTTGTAATTTCAACAGTTAATTTTTGAATATATGGATGCACACATAATGTATTTTTAATGCATTGGTTTTCACTACTTTTGGCCATTATAAAATAAATATATTTTGTAAAAATATTCTGATGGGCCCCAAAATATTCAAGGCGGCCACCCCTGATTTAAAGACTTAAACACCTTTTGAACAAAAAACTTATGAATAAGTACGAAGCTATGCCGTCCTCCATTCACGGACGATGCGTGGGAGTATTTATTGATTTATGCCCCCAACAATCCATCCAGCCTTCGTGTGGGGGAGGACATTGAACTGCGTGTCTGAGGGACTTTCATATTTATCTTCTCAAAGTTTTCCACCCGCTTTCTTCATAGCTTGGTGCTTTAATTAGACTCAAGGGAAATTAATTTTAAAGTGCATATTAACATTTTGCGAAATTTTGAAGACTTTTTCAGTGCTTTGTTAGAACTAATACTTAGTTGAAAGTGATATGGTTTGTAAGCTTATTTATGTTACTCATAATTGTTTTTTAGGGATCCTAGTTTGTTTTGCTTTGGTTGTATTAAAAAAATATATATTATGAAAGAATGTCCGCTAAAGCTAAAATTCTGAAATTTATTTGTTTGTGATACTATTGAAAAATAAATTTTGTTGAAATAATGTATCTTAAAAATTTTTGAAAATAATTTATTAAAAAATTTTTTGTTAAAATAATGAAAGAAATATTGGATTTGTAGTCCAGAGTTAATTGATAAGAAAGTACGAAATCACTTTTTAATAAATAAGTATAAAAGGACGAATATCAGTGTATGTGTATGGTATCAATTGCCAATTTTCCTGGTGGGTGTCCGACAATACGACACGTAAATGAAGGCATTTATTCCCAAAGTCCTCTGGGAAGGCATTATGTTATTTATACCGTCTGTAGTCTGTTCCTGATATTAGAACAGAAGAGTACATATATTCCTCTTCTTCATTGACCAACATCCCCATATAAACCAAGGTCGTCTGCCTACTGGCAGATTTCAGTCAGGAGATGTTTTTCTTTTTTTAGGTAAGGGTGTCAGCCCTACACCCAACAGTCATATTAGACAAGGACCTACAGATTAAAGTGGTTTCAACCACTACAAACATCCATAGTACCGCTGGAATTCGAGTTCGAAACTTGTTGCACAGAGCGCCAGAGCGCTAGTGCTTACAATATACTTAGGACAACGAAATGTTTTTACAGATAATTTGAATTTTCTGAACCAAATAATTAAATTGATACATCAACTAGTTAGAACAAGCCATTAAGATTTCTGTAACGTTAAAATAATTACTTCAGAGCAATTTTTTTAAAAATTTGGAAATATAGTCTTAGAATATTTTAATTTGAAGTTGTTGGTGTTAAGTATAAACATTTAGTAAAAAAAAGTTAGGTGCTTTTAATTATATTAAAAATTATTTTTTAAATGTATACTTATTATTGGTTTGAAATGTATGTTCAGTTAAAATTTATGTTCTTATATGTGATAGCCCCACAATATTAGAATGTAGACGTTAGATAGAAGGTGGCTTTTCAAATGAAAAGGAAATTATTTTGATATCCGTTAGCTTAACACAGGTCACCCGAAATGGTAGATTGATATATAATATAATGGATTGTAGAATGTGAAATTTTCATGTTTTCATTTACATGATACTCTAATCTCCTTAAGGAATTATTCCTTTCCTTAAGGAATAATTTTGACATGCTGCAGTAGTGCTCCTTGAATAAGGTTGCAGAGAGCTAAATTCTGACAAATTTAGAGATCATCACCATTAGAAAAATGTTAGTACATTATTAGGCGAAAAATATACTTAAGCGTATTTCAATTTCAATTTCAAATCTTTTGAGCTGTTATTTGTTATTGTAGTGTTCACGGTTCGAGCGGGCCCCACTTTAGGCACCGAATTGTAGTGTACAGGTTGGACAATCCTATTGCAACTGGGTGTGGTTGAGTTGAGATACTTGAAGCACAGATTGGAGAACTCACAGCTTTATTTACACTCGCCCAGACATCACACATGTACAATATTTAACACATTTAAAGGCATATAATTATAGATTCGTGGAAGGATCTAAGCCAAAAATAAAGATACTCAGTTACGTGCAGGATGTGTGAAATATACTTCCTCTACGGTAAGTGTCTGTAGGCCAACTTATAGGCAGGATTGCGTTAAATATATTTCCTCAAGGGATGAGAGACTATGGACTAAACGTTTCTCAGCGATTTTTGGTTGCGCAATATTCTCTCTCGGAGGAGAGTCTCGAGGCCTACTGACCATTTTGCCTGATCACCATAGGGAGAGCGCTCTTGCAGTGCGTAGGAGGAAGCACGAATACAGTATGGATTTTACATGCACAAAAAATTATAAATTTTGTTTGATATTTCAAAGTATTATTAAAATTACAATAAAAACTTGAAAATTTATTGCTTAAAATATATTCTAGTATCAACAAAATTTTACATTAAATCACCAAAATTTTACAATATTTAATTTGCATAAATTAGTATGATTTTATTTCTATTCAATAGAAAAAAAAATCTGCAGCTGCATATAGTTACAAATAACGGTAAATATTCCATGTAAATGTGTAAAATAAAGAGAACACTGAATTTGAAATGAAGTCTAAAAGAAGCATATTTTTTCCATCCTAACGAAGTAAAGCAATTATAACGTAAAACTTTCTTTTTTTTTATTAGTTTTTTGCGTTGCTCCAGACTTTGTTGGAATTGAAAAAAAAAAAACAAGTCTGAAGAAAATTAATTTAGGATTTAATTACATGAAAAGTAATTATTAGTTTTCCTCCTTTGCGAATGACTTTTTGACTATTTCTAAAGAACTTACAAATTATACTGAACAGTGAGGACATTTTTTGTTCAAGCAACTTGTTTCGAAATTTATAATATTTTTAATGAAGGGAGCTTAAATATAATTATTAATAATAAAAAGAGGGATCGTATATTTATTTCTTAAATATAATTATCTTAATAAAATAAGGGCTGGAGCAATGAATAATGAATTAGGATTCTGAACTAAAAAGCTTCCTTCGAATACCATCAAGTAATGTCGAAAACTTGTTCAGATCACACATAAATAAAAATAATTAAATAAATAAATAAAATAATAATTAATTATATTATTATTATTATTATTATTATTTCATAGGTACATGTCATAGACAGCCTTGTATTTATGGCAGAGATTACCAAATTCATAGGCTATAAATAATTGCATTTTGGGTTGAAAAAGATGAAGAGTATGTCAGATGCCATATTTAGAATCTTCTTACCAAAATCATGTGGCAAAATTTAGTTGCTCGTGCTCCACCCTGGTTAATGCTGAATCTGTTTCATATATGCTGCTCTAATGGCAAATGATCTCCGGTCAAACTGCTTTGTATTTGAATAAAACCATACTATGTTATTAAGCCCGACTCGTGGCTCAGTAGCAATGCACGCTGCTGATGAGCATTAGGGGCTGAAGTTCAGTCCGCTGACATTTTGTTGTAGACACTTGTGCTGATTCAAAAACGAGGAATCTCAGTAGTGTACGTGATGTTCAGCATCTTGCCTCATGAGTCGGAAAACCTGGTGAGAGCTTTCAGGGGATTTTCTCACATACGATATGCAAATGCGGCGTAGGTACCCCTAAAAGTCCTGGAAGGCATTTCCCTTCTTCAGTGAAAAGGAGCCAAGTCTCAAGGTCCTGTCTCCTTTTCCCTCCTTTCATGAAACCCCACTTGAACTTGGTCTAGATGTTACTTTCAACTAAGTTGGATAAGAAACAACAACATACGTTATTAAAATATGATACATAGACATGAAAAAAACAGCCAAATTATAAATGTTCATTAGGATGTATTTTTCTTACAAGATAATATTTTGCAAGATAAAATTTGATGTTTCCTACCAGAATTTTTAATCTTTATTAAACAACTATTAGAACACATATAGCAAATTCAGCGTTATCCAGAGCATAAAAGGGATTCGAAACACTGCAGCAACATTAGAAAGCCCAATATAGAATGAACCCCCAGCAGGCTTACCATCAGAGAATTTGAAATATCTTTTATCATCACCATGACTAATATTTGAATTTTTCTAGTCTATCCCCAGCAAAGACATGGGAGAAATTTAGGTTCTGGGTCACTTGTCTGGTTTCGAACTCCTTTCTCTCCAATCACAAACACACATGTTGCACACGAGACTGCTTTTAGCATAAGTTGAAATATTTTACCATAAAAATGTTAATGTTATTAAATTCCACTATATTATTTTTTTAATTTTAGATTAAGTCATGAATGTTATGTACTTATCACTAAATCTATTTTTTTTTTCGATTTCAGAAAAGCGATATCTCAGCATATATTATACCTATGACGGCTTCAAGAAGAGGGCCACTTTCAGGTTCATGTGGAAAATTTTGCTTTTATTTACAAGCGCTATATACACTCAAGAGCCAAAACATTATGACCACCTGTCAATAACGAGTTGGCCCACCTTTGCGCGTAACACAGCTTCAACCCGCCTTGGCATGGATTAATACCACCACTTAATACCAGTTAAATACCACTTCCACCTGATCACGTACCTTCCACGTCATCCAGGCGAGTTCATTGCAAAATGTAGGGGTGGTCATAATGTTTTGGCTTTTGAGTGTATATATATATATATATACAAATAACTTTGATAATCTGGGTTATTATACAAAAAAAAAAAATGAAAAAATGAAAAATAAAATTTGATCACAAGTGCGCGATTACAGTTCACAGCGAGGTTGAAGTTCTACGATGAATCTATTTCACCATGTCTGCTGCAGATCTTAATTATCACACGGCGTGATAAATGAAACCACATGGTTCACTTTTGAAAAATAGGCTGAAACTCTGGCCTATTCAGTCACTTCAGTGAAAAAAAGAGAAACAACACTTCTGGCCGACTCGTCTCAGAACTCTACCCCTTCTTCTTTTAAGAAAACCTTCCTTTTTAAGAAAATCAAGAGGAAGGGTTGAGCTTCCCTCACTTCTCATTGGAGTAAGCATTTCTCATCTTGTGGTCTATCACCCATCACGATGGAACAACTCATGGTATAGTTCATATTCAATCTGTAGTTGTTTCGACCCGTAAAGGCCGCACATACATTCCCTAATTTCCTTGATTCTGATTATACATGACACTGAATATCTGCTATCAGATTTGAGTGACAGTTTGTTCTCATTAATATAAAACACTAATTGCATGCATCGTAACACCCACAATACTGCTTCTCTGCTGTCAAATTTGAGTGATAGGTTAGTTATTATATATTTGTAAAATAACATACATTCTTCTCTCCTGGGAATGACATGTCAAAACTCTTTCAGTGAGAAAAAAATTTTTCAGGAGAAATTTTACAATTATAAATTAAATATTGCAATAATTATATTATATAAATATATTACATAATTATATTACAATAATTATATTACAATAATATATTACATACATATATTACATATTAAATATTACATAAATTATACAATTACAATTTTACATAAACACAAACAAATTCAATTTCACTGCTTTCATAGGATTAATCTTATTATATTCTAAATTTGTAAAAATAAGTTAAAATCCTTTCACAAATTATTCTGAATTTGTAAAATTAGCAAGCATGATAAAAAAATAGCTAATAACATAATACTGGAAAGTCGGTAATTTAATACATCTGATTTGAAATAAGGCTTCCAAATGACACGCGAAAATTGTGGTTCTAGGTAAATTTACATAATTTATTCAAAATATTTAATCCTATCTATCGTTTTCACTCAGACGACATATTACGTGTTGATGATCACAGCGTGCTCTGTAGATGTCAAAATAGCGAAATGGAATATCATGCACAGAGGATGTGAAATGATTAATCCTCAAACAAATTGAGATAGTGTTGTGTAATGATATCTAAGCCGATGACAATTTTATGGATAACACTGGGACTTAACATCAGGCGAAAATTATGCATATTCATAACAATATACATTTACTTGACATCCGATGTCTTGCCTCTATTTCTCGTAGAACTGTAATAAACCGACATGTCTAATTTAAAGTGAGAACTCATTTGATATGTTGAGATAGTATTTTATAATTTCAAAAATACACTAGCCGAAGATCATTGATTTAAAATTGACATTTTATTAAACAATATTATAAAAAATTCTCTTGTTTCTATTTTTTAACTGAAATAAACACAAATGTCTAATCTTGAGTGATATTCATTTAATATGTTGAGATAGTATAATTATAATTTTTGAAATATTGGCTATTTATCTTTATATAAAAATAAAAAACTAACTTGACTTCAATAAAATTTGTTTTGAACAATTATTAAAAATATACACTAGCCGAAAAATATTGTTTTTTTTTTTTTATCAGAAAATTTTATTAAAAAAATCTCTTGTTTCTATTTCTCCTAGACCTGAAATAAACCCAAATGTTTAATCTTCAGTGATATTCATTTGATATGTTGAGAAAGTATAATTATAATTTTGAAATATTGTATCATCTAAAAGTAATTTATTAAAGAAAAAGAAAGTTATTTATCCTTATTTAAAAATAAAACTAAACTGACGTTAATAAAATTTGTTTGAACACTTATTCCAAAAATACACTAGACAAAGATCATTGATTTGAAATTGACATTTTATTAGGAAATATTATTAAAAATTAACAATGCTCTAAAAAGTGATTGATTTAATATGTTTAATCGCAATTTTTAGTATGATTCGGAAATGAAATTTCAGTAAATAAATTCAGCCAGTTTTTTTTATTTTTCTAAAAATTATAATTGTGTAAAGTTAAAAGTAACAGTAATAAAAGATAGGATAGATCATGAATAGCGCATTGAATTAAGTCCAGTTAGAAACTCAATAAGCATAGTCGAATCGAAATTTCTATGTTGAGATTGGGCATGATAATTCCTTAGATGGAAAGTTCCATCGTTCTTATGGATGACACCTACGAGAGATTCAGTGCACCTCGTGGCTCAGTGGCAATGGTGCACTCAGTGGCAATGGTGTTTGAGGTTCATTCCGTTGGCGGCTTTGTTATAGACACTGTTTCAAAACTCGATGACTTTTGTGATGTTCAGCATCTTGCCTCATGAGTCGGATTACCTGGTAAGAGTTTTCCGGGATTTCTCCCACACGATATGCTGGGTAGTTCCTCTAAAACTTCTACTGAAGGCGCTGCTCTCCCTCAGCGACACGTAGTCAAGTCAGAAAACTCCTCTATCACAAGGAAAGCTGCCGATTTCCCTCCATCCATGAGTTCACTACTCATAGGTTGTCCTTCCAGTACTGCAGGACATTTAGGATTAGACAAAACAAACAAAAATAACGAGTGATACAAATGCGTATCTGGAAGCGTCCGTCTACAATTATGGTACCAAAATGTAAACGGACGAGCATAGTACTAGTAGCGAATGATCTCAGGCCATAGTATCCGGCATTCAAAAAAAAATTTTTTTTTTCTAAGAAAATATCAGATAGGTTTCAAAGATTTGAAATGACTTTAAAGCAGAACTAAATAAATTATTTTAATTAAAATGTGAAATCATATAACAATTTATACATAATTCAACTCTTACTAAAAGTATAAGGATAGCAATAACGTACTTTTATTTGAAAATTAACATTTGATTCTTTTTTTTATTAAACAATTATTATTATTTCTGAAAAAAAGATAAAATTATATCAGGATTATACGATAAATTCCGTTAGAGAAATTTATAAAAATACAAACATCTTGTATTATTATTATTTTTTTTTATGTATACAAATAATTTTTTTACTATAATGTATTAATGTCTAAAAAAATATAAAAAGTTTTCTAAAAATCTTTTAAACTAACTGTTATTGTATTCGAAATGGGATTGAAAAACCCATAAAATGTATTATTCCTTACAATTCATACCCTTAAAAATGGGAAATTCATCTTTTTAGAAAAACCAATTTCAGAATAAAAGTTAGTGAATGTATTTAGTGACATAGGTTACTGGATATTCCGGTCTCAAATTTCTTTCTTGAACTATATATTTTTTTATTTAACAATATGTATTAAGTGATTTACATTGAATATTCATGATATTTAAAAATAATTTTTGACCTTTTGTTGACTTTAAGTCTAGGGAAATAAAGTGTTTTTATTTTAAATTTAAAAATTTGATTATTTCAAGATATATTCTTGATATATTTTAATTCATTGTGATAAATATATTATGAATGCATCAAAAATAATTAATTTCAGCTTTTGAATAATTATCTTGTGAACTTTTTGAATGCTTTATTTGTCATTCTAATATCCATATTATCGATTCTCTTTGCTTTTAATATAAAGGAAACATTGAAAAATTATTTTTATTGGTTCTAATTTAAAAATCTAAACGTGGATCTCTTTTTGAATAAAATTAATTTTAATAATAAAGCTTAAGTTAAAACTTAAACCTTTCTTTAATTAATAATCTCAATTTTTAATTCTGTTAATGAATAAAGTTTAATATTAAATTTTAAATAGAATAAAGGTAGTAATAGATTAAAGAACAAATTTGTTTGTAACTATCAATATAATATTGATTTTAATGCAATATTTATTTCTTAATTCAACTTAATTCTAAATAAGAATTTTCATAATGATATATTTATATAATTTAAATTTTATCAATATTTATTTCCCATAGTGCAATGAAAAAAACCGCTATAGCTTTAAGTATTTGATTTTTATTAATCTGTGCTATTAAAATATGAAAACGTTTGTTTATATGGATGCACGAAAACGAAAGTAATAGTTATAAAAATAAAACAAAAATGATTATCTTTAATTTTTTTATCTAATTTTTTCCCTGTTTAACATTGGTGTGCCTGATGTACTATTTATATATCCCACGCACAGTCCACCGACGGGTGATGAGGGGGGAACAATACCTTCCGGAAGGACTTTTTAGGGAAGATGCTTCGAATTTGCGTGTCTATGAACGAAAACACGAAAAATTCCCACCAGACAGCCTGACTACGACGCGGGACTTTTTTTACACACATTGTCACAATTGCCAACACATTTTGGGGAGTGGCCAAATTACGCAAAAGCTCAATTATGCTTATTTAATCTAAGTATACAGTGCCCTTTTGTAGCGAGTAGTAGAGCTGGAGCAAGTTCAGGAAAAGTTCTGCTACGTGATATCTTGTCTGGAAAATTCGAGTACTTCCTAGTGTTTTCGAATATGTTTTGAAGATGCGTGGTATAAATACAGAAGAACAACAAAGAGTACGACAGATTCAAGTATTTATTTACCAGCTGCAAGTGCATTATTTTGGTTTGAAGTTACATGCCTTTTGTGAGGTTTTGTATAAAAATGGGAAAGAAACTAAACATATATAGTGAGTGCAGAACCTTTAAAAAAAGGGTATATCAATGTTTCGGGATTGAGTCTAATTTTAAGGCTATATGTTCAATTTACAATGAAACGATATCAGTTACCAAAGAATAGGCTATATAATGTCATTGTGAGACTAAATCTTCGCAGAATTATTTCAAATTTAGAAATTACAACAATTAGAAAAAAATGATATCGTAAAGTTTACAATTTAATCAAAATAAACTGCGGCTGGAGGAACTAACGGTACTCGTGGGCCATAGTTTGGAGCCGCTTGGTATAGATAGTCTGCAGAAAATCGCCAAGCCACGATAGCTTATGTTAAGTTTTAAAATACTTGCTTGAAACTAATTCTAAATTGATTAAAACTACATCTGATTAATATAGTACCTATAGTATCATAACTAATCATCAAATCAAAATTACAAATTTAACATATTACATTGTGATACAGGCTACGACAGATAACAAATATGAATTGCATATACTCAATGAAATTGCTTTTAAAACATTTTATATTCATTGAATATAAGATATAGTTCAATTCCTATGTGGCTGTGAAAAGTAAGGCCTTTCTTTTTACAAATTTCTTGGACAGAAATACTTTTTTGAGCCATATTT
Source organism: Caerostris extrusa (assembly GCA_021605095.1). Lineage (NCBI taxonomy): Eukaryota > Metazoa > Arthropoda > Arachnida > Araneae > Araneidae > Caerostris > Caerostris extrusa. The sequence continues at coordinate 38,680 of BPLR01004914.1, read as the reverse complement.
AACCATTAATTCAGTTTAATCATAATTCAGTTTTCCATAAATGTTCAGTTTTCCCATACTTTAGTTTCCTTTAAAATCAATATTTCTATTTTTACATATCGGCTTTCGATTTATTTCAATATATTTTTTAAGTGAAAGATGCTTAGTTACTTTTATTAGTCTTTGTTTTTCTAAGACAGTTATTCATTCAAATAAAAATTACCAATTTAACATATTACATTATGACACAGGCTACAATAGATATGAAATATGAATCGCATATACTCGATCAGATTGCTTTTTTAAACATTTTTGATTCATTGAATATAAAAAGTAGATAAATCACTATGTATCTGTGAAAAAATAAGGCCTTTTTACAAATGTTTTGGCACAGATATACTTTGAGCTATATTTAACCATGTTTTCAATGCAAAAGCTACGAATCATATGCAAATCAAAGTGAGAATAACTAAATTGTTTACCGAAATACACAGCCGCCATGTGATGAGAAAACCATATGCATGTTCAAATCGGCAAACCCTGTGTGGTTCACTCTATGGAAGATGTCCTGCAGCCAAGACAAAAGGAAGCTCAATATGGGTTGCTATGGCAACGCTTCAAATTCAAAGTCGTGATGGAGGAAGATTCTGCGCTAAGAAAAAGAATTATATTCCGCGAAAGATTTTGAAAGGATGCCGCAGGCTTTGCGCTTGTTAATTTGGTTTCCTTTAAAATCAATATTTCTATTTTTACATATCGGCTTTCGATTCATTTTAATAGGCATTTTTAAGTGAAAAATGCTTAATTACTTTTATTAGTTTTAGTTTTTCTAAGACTAAAAAAAAAATATTCATATTCTAATGCAATTTTAGAATATTTTATGTATGCTCACGAATAAATGATTGATTATTAATAATAAATTTTTGACTAAACGTGGCTAAAAATTGCAATTTTTAAAAAAAATATATAGCAAGGAAAATTTTTAGATGATTAACAATATCTAACAGAGTTATTTCACATTAGTTTATTTTATTTACCTTTTACTTAGAATATAATTCTTAATAATTATATAATTCTTATAATCGTCTAATTTCTATAATTCTATAATTTTACTTGGAATATAATTCAATATTAGTAATAAATTTTTGTACGTGGCTAAAAGTGTCAAAAATTGAATTTTTAGAAAAAAATCTATGGCAGGGAAATTTTTTAGATGATTAATAATTTATAGCAGAGTTATTTCCCATTAATTTATTTTATCTACTTTTTACTTAGAATAAAATAGAAAATGGAAATTAAAAAATATCGACACTTTTAATCGATTTATACAGTACTTTTAATATATAATGAGTAAATATTAAATATAATTATAAATATATGATTATTTAAATAAATTTTCATGTGTTCTGAATTATTAGTTGTCTTAATAAAATTTAAATAATAATAATTGAAAAACATTTATTGGAGGATCTCACAGGTTAACTGTTTCTTTCACTCACTAATTACTGTTGTCATTAATTGTTATACTCAATTGTAGCTGAACTATTAACAACAACTTGTGAGTAATTAAAATACGAATAGTTCTCCAATAATTTTTACCTTTGACTAATTATATCTAATTTAATAATAACCTTAAACTAACCGAATTATTTTGTTTGACGTGAACATAACTTTTCATAATCATAATCAGATAAATAGAAATCGTTCATATCCCTTACTCTGTTTTGGTATGAAATTGTACACAGTTTCAAATTATCAGAATCGTATTTCTATAAAAATGTAAAAATAAATCTAAATGACCTTAAAAAATGAGTATTTGATAAAATTGTTCTATTATAAAAAATAAACGATAAATCAAAATACTTTTAAAAGAAACATATTTGAAATTTTTTTTTATTTAAATGCAAAATAATAATATTAATAAATAAGTAAATGAAATTTCTGAATATATTTGTCTACTCTTTTAAATTCGTCTAAGTCGAAATTTTTTACAACAATAACAATTTTTTTTTTAAAAGCCGTATTATTTCTATGTATTTGAGGAACAGTTTCTGTATTGTATTAATGTGATAAATATAATAAATGAAACCATGATTTGGCATTTTGTAAACATTACGTTAACTCCCGCATTAGATATCCTCCGTTTGTAAAACTCAATTTAATAAAATCATGTATAATGCAGTATATCTAGTTTTAATATGTACACAATCTAAAACCAATTTTTATATTTCGTTATTAAAGTTATAATTAAATATCCTAATCTTTGATTTTTTTAAAGTTAAAAATATTCAGCCAAATTAAAAATAGAATTTCATTGATATGGAAATATTATAATATTGATTGGAATATGGAATATGGAAATAGTTATACAATCAAATGAATATGGAAATAGTTATACAATCAACTGAATATGGAAATATATATTTGGATTTAATAATATACTTGATTTTTTAAAGTTAAAAATTTTCAGCCAAATAAAAAATAGATTTTCACTGATATGGAAATACTATAATATTAATATTAATATGGAATATAGAAATAGTAATGCAGTCAATTGAATATAAAAATAGTTATGCAATCATTTGAATATGAAAAAATAGGTATACAATACCAATATATTTGATTTTTTAAAGTTAAAAATATTCAGCCAAATTAAAAAAATAGAATTTCAATATGGAAATATTATAATATTGATTGGAATATGGAATATGGAAATAGTTATACAATCAAATGAATATGGAAATAGTTATACAATCAACTGAATATGGAAATATATATTTGACATATAAGTATTTAATAATATACTTGATTTTTTAAAGTTAAAAATTTTCAGCCAAATAAAAAATAGATTTTCACTGATATGGAAATACTATAATATTAATATTAATATGGAATATAGAAATAGTAATGCAGTCAATTGAATATAAAAATAGTTATGCAATCATTTGAATATGAAAATAGGTATACAATACCAATATATTTGATTTTTTAAAGTTAAAAATATTCAGCCAAATTAAAAATAGAATTTCATTGATATGGAAATATTATAATATTGATTGGAATATGGAATATGGAAATAGTTATACAATCAAATGAATATGGAAATAGTTATACAATCAACTGAATATGGAAATAGTTATGCAATCAATTGAATATGGAAATATATTTTGACATATAAGTATTTGATAATATACTTGATTTTTTAAAGCTAAAAATTTTCAGACAAATAAAAAATAGATTTTCACTGATATGGAAATATTATAATATTAATATTAATATGGAATATGGAAATAGTAATGCAGTCAATTGAATATGAAAATAGTTATGCAATCATTTGAATATGAAAATAGGTATACAATACCAATATATTTGATAATATATTTGATTTTTTAAAGTTAAAAATATTCAAAATTAAAAATTTAATTTTCATTGATAAATACAACATCAATATTCTTTTCTTATTATGAGATAATAAATAAGTAGTTGATAAAAACATTAAATACCTAACACAAATAAAATATACATAACTTATTATAATAATATAATATTAGACAAAATAATTATAGATTAATGGCAAAATATTATGTTGCATTATAAAATACTGTTTCTTCTGTATGTGAGCAGTAACATCTTGAAAAGGACAACAGAAGTGATTCTTTTTGGTTAAGTCCATTCTACTTTACTTCTGCACCGTTTGTTTCTGACACTGTTATGGGCAACTGATTTCTTGTTTGTTGCCAAAACAAACAAGCAAATAAATGTTTTTTTCCCTAGAAAACTAATTAGAATTCCTTTTGTTTTATGGCTGTTATTTTTTTTACAAGTTAATTAGATTATAAAAGGATGAGATAAAAGGCATGCAAAGCAAATTAGAACTTTATTTATTTTTTATTTTTGAAAATGTGATAATTTAAATATAAAAAAAAAAAACCTGAAGTGATTAACAGGAATAAATAAGAATATCACAAAAATTTTTAGCTTGTTTTTTTCAAAAGTCCATTTGAAAATAAAGATTTTATACAAACAATCCCTTTTGTTAGAGACTATTTTTGATTTTATTTTAAGCTAGCAGATATGACCTAGCTTTTACAGGTTACGGAAAATTAAAAAAAAGTTTTATTGAATATTATTTTTGTGGAATTCAAGTATTGAGATTTTAAATAACTAGTCTTAATAATATGAAATGGCCAAATAAAACTATCATTATTATTCAAGAATTCCTAATAATATTTTTCACGTTTTATATGTTCACATTTATTTTTAAGAATATAATAGTGTGTGGATTGAAAAATAAATATCAATTATAAATTTTCTATCGTGAGCTATATGACGTGAAAATGAAATCATATGATGGCTTGAAAATCATATTACAAAAAGAAATAAGATTATGTAGTGTTGTCGGTTGTGCAGTTGGATTGTAACTGGGTGTGGTTGGGTTGAGACACAGGTTTGAGAACTCACACCTTTTTTATAAACGATCAAACAGTACACACATACAATTAACTACAGACAATATTTAACACATTTAAGGACATATAGTTTTAAATTCGAGAAAGGATTCCACGAATAAGTCGAAAATAGAAATACACAGGTACGCTGGATGCGCCAAATATACTTAATCTCCAGGTGAGAGTCTGCAGGCCAATTATTACGCAGGGTTGCGTTGAATATATTTCCTCGTGATGAAAGACTATAAACTAAATGTTTCTCAACAGAAGAGCGTGATTGCGCTGTACTTCCTCTCGGGTGAGAATCTCGAGGCCTACTGACCATTTTTCCTGAACACTCTAACCAGTGCATAAGAGGAAACATGGTTGTGGAAGAGGCAGCACGATTACAGTTCTTATTTAATCGAAAAATAATAAAAATCTTTTCGAAATTTTAACTATTAATATTTGGAACAAAGTAATAAAAACTGAAATTTTAAGACTTTTAGTTTTAAAGTTAAGATGAAACAAACACACATCCAATTTTATATATTTGCATGAGATAATTTCACGTATTTTAGTTATTGCTTAAGATACTGCATGCTGAAGTAAAATCCCATCTGAGCTTTTTAAAAGTACTATAGGAAGCTGAATTCGTTGCTATTATTGATTTGTGTGCGATATTAATAAATCCTTTCTCTATTTTGAAAATTAGAGCGCACGTTTTTCATTAAGATAAAAGCCACGTGCAAAATATTCAGCGCTTAATTATTGTACTTTAAGCAAAATTATACAGCATTATATAAACTAAATAGTTTGATTAAAGGTAAATTATCCACACATTCAAAATCACATCAAAGTTTGCTGCCAAAATTTAGGCAGATTATTTTACTCCAAAATCAATAGCGCGTTAAATTCTTAAAATACACGTGAAACGTTTATTCAGTATTTTGAAATTCATATTTATATGCTGCTTTCATTAGTATTTACATAAAATCAAAATTTAAGATAAAAATTAAAAGGAGTGAATAATGAAAAATAGTAGACATATCTTCAAAATTAAATTACTCAGAAAATAATATCTAATATGCATGATTCATTTTCACTTTATTATTATTTTTTTTCAATTCCTACTATTAGTTCCCTCCATATATCTTGTTCAAATTTTCAATCGCTAACAAAATACTTTTTATTCATCCACTCAAGTTCAAATATATTTTTTTGAACTTGTAGTGGATGACACTGGATGTTAATACAGTTTTTTTCAAATATTAATTCACTCATTAAATTTAATTAATTAATTTAAATTTTTTTTTAGATTTAAGTTGCATGTATCTAATAATAGATGGCGCCAGATGTAAGAGGAAAATTTGTCTAGGACTTTTCTGTAATATAGTAGAAAAAAGTAGGAATTGACTTTAAAATTTTTTTTATATATCACTTGTTTTTATGAAATGAAATTATTTTAATACTTAAGATTCAAAATTATTTAAGCATTGGTATAAAATAAATATATTTGTATTTACATCTTAAAACGGCCTAACTTGTGTTAGAGTGTTTAACATATCGAACAGGAGGAGTCTGGTGTGAATCTTTTGATGGCGGCCATTGGAGTTATTGCTTTAGAAAGCATATTGTAGGAGCATATTGTCTGCATGTTATACGTTCATACGGATTACAGGTAAGAAATTATTGTAACTACTCTTTGCAGTTTTCTAAACTATGTAATTTTAATTTCTTTTATAATTTCAGATAAATTAATGAAAATTAGATAAATATGAATATTTTTTTTTATTTTGATCGCATTAAAAAATTTGCGAAACCTGACTTTTGTCTTCTGCTGATTTTAAATGATTATTGAGCTATTATTAAAGAATTTTGTTATAAAAATTCTTCTGATATTTTTATAAACTTCTGAAAGATGGAAAATAGAAAATATAACAGTATCCAGTAAATGCCCCTTTTAAGCTATAAATTTTGTTATTGAAACAATATATATCTTGATTTGGTATGCACAACGAAAAAAAATTAATTAACCTAAAAGTAGTTTTAAAACGAAAAATAAATTACATTATTTTATGCTATCGAAGAGTAATAATTATACTATTATATATATTTTTATAAACTACTGAAAGATAAAGAATGGAAAATGTAACAATAGCCAGTAAATTCCATTTTTAACTATGAATTTTGTTATTGAATGTATCTTAAATTTGTAAGCACGGTGAAAAAAAAAAATTAATTAACCTAAAAGTAGTTTTAAAACGAAAAACATAAAAATTACATTATTTTATGTCATCAAAGTCTAACCATTAATAAATGATATAAATGCATTTTAAAACAAGAATTATTAAAAAAAGATGTTAGTCATTTATTTTGTTTAGTAACTATAATCTTGTAAATCATAGAACAAAAATTAACACGATAAATGATTATTAGCAACATCATTTAGAGCTAACGGCTAATTTTGAGAAGATTAATTTAATACAACATATAACCCTCCTATCCAATAAATCACAGAAATGTTTCAGCTAAAAAATAAGATAATTATTATTTTCCACCCTAAATTATAGAAGTGTAAAACATAAACTTGTAGTTCTTCAGTAGAAGGTTCAATTAATTTTCTGAAAAAACTTGAAGCCTAGATTATTTTTAATAAAAATAACCTCTAATTTATACCTTTTTTTTGTCTTGTTAAGTCTGAAATAACTATTTAGTTTATTTTGCAAAAATAAATTAATATTTTTTTTTTTTTTTCGGAAAACAATGGATTATTGACTTTATCTTTCGAATAAAAATTTATTGAAAAAAAATATCGGATATACTTATTTTACATCAAAACGTAAGAGTTAATGAAAAAAAATACAAGTAATAATTTTTCAGTATTAAATTTTCCAATATTTTTATACCGTCAGAAGAATATTTTTAAAATGATATGAACGCCATTTTTTTTTAATTAGGAAGCTTTTCTAAAAATAAATTTTTGAAAGTTTATTCCTTTATTGTTTTTTAAAAATATTATATGTAATAACTCTCGAAAAAAATAATTAAGTTTTTCTTACATAAAGCTAAAAACGCTCTCAAGTTTTCCATTTTGTTATTTGCCAAACTGAGTTCTTCGCTGTTTATCACATGTGTTTTTCTTATATTTACGTGTTTTCAATAATCTTTTTAAAAAGTTGAATTGAAAAGGAAAAATATCTGATTTCACTAAAATTGATTTCTGAATGTATATTTTTCTACTTCAAATAAATAAAAAAAAAAAAAAAAAATTGATTTTTTAAAATTTGTTATTGAACTGAAATCTCCGGCTCCTTTGACATTAAATTATTATTATTTCTTTTCAGTTGACACTTTTTTTTTGTAAACATTTGATGTTTTAATAACAACACAATTTTTAATTAATAAATAACTAACTGAACTAGAAGGAATTTTAATTTTTATTTTGTTTAACTAGTAGATTTTTCAAGGTTTTTTTATTCAGCGCAATGTGATAATAATTTTAATCATTTATTTATTAAATAGACGTAATAGAATGTTTTAATTATATGTTTTAAAAATTTGTATTACAACGTCTCGGCCTATATTAGACCTATAACGTTTTCAAGAAGAGAACTACTTTCAGATTCATTCATTCGACACTTTAATTTTTATTCACAAGCACTATAAATATATATACAAATAAAGAACTCTGGATTATTATACATATAAAAATTTAAAAATATAAATTTTATCACGAGTGCAGTTCACTCAAAATTCGGAGATTTTCAGAGTTCTGGAGTCTACGTCGAATCTTGATACACGAAATCACAAGGGACTCATTTTGTAAACAGGCAGAATCTCCGACCTGTTCAGTCACTTCAGAGAAAAAAAAGAAACAACACTTCAGATGGACTCGTCGCAGAGCTCTTTCTCTTCTTCACCAAAAACGTCCTTTTAAGACAATCCGTCAAGAGAAGGAGGGGGGGGGGTCAGCTTCCGTCCCTTCTCATTGGAGTAGACATTTTCTCAGCCCATGGTCTGTTGCCAATTTCAATACAACAACTCAGGACGTAATCTATGACTCATCTGTAATTGTTTTGACCTGTGAAGATTGACCAGGCAAGCGCTAATTTCATGATGTTCATTATACAAGACACTGATTAACTGCTATTAGATTTAAGTGACAGGTTGTTCTCATTAGTACAAATCACTAATTGCATGTAATATAACTACCACCAATAGAGATTGTTTGCCGCCAAATTTGAGTGATAGGTTGTTATTATACACTCATGTCCATAAATTAAGGATAATTCAGAATCACACAGAAATTGAACTCTAAAATAAAAATTTCACCTGTAGAAGTATCACACACATCTTGAAGAAGAATATGCAAATTACAGGAAACCACCAGATGGCGCGGATAGTACGTCACAATGACGAGTGTAAGAGAGGGGTATATAAGGAATGGTGGCAAAGAAGTAAAATTGTTCACAAGCACTTTAAAAGCCATTCAGTGCAATAACCGCATAGTTATGGCACAAAGGAAGCATTTGGAGGATTTTTTACGTGGTAGAATTATCGGACGACTGGAATGTGGACGTACCCAGCTGGAAGTATTCGAGGAACTTGGAATCGCCCAGAGTGTTATCTCCAGGCTTTGGCAACGATTCCAAGATGATGGTAATAGGAGTAGATGTTACAGCACAGGTCACCCTCGAGTTACAACGCCGAATGAGGACCGGTATTTTGCAGTTACAGCCAAAAGAAACAGACGGAGCACAGCATCAGACCTGTCTCGTCAGCTCTCTTCAGCTACCGGTACGACAGTTTCAAGACAGACCGTGTACAGACGCTTAGGGAACATTGGTATATATGCTCGTAGGCCTGTCAGATGTGTTCCACATACCGCAACTCACTGTCACCTGCGATTAACCTGGAGTAGAGAGCATGTATTGTGGACACCGCAACAGTGGTCTGGTGTGATGTTTTCCGACGAGTCCAGGTTTAGTTTGCAGTCTGATTCTCGCCGGATTTTCATATGGAGAGCGCCAGGTACCCGTTACCACCAAGAGAACACCATTGAACGACACCGTTACGGTGGTGCAGGATGGCTCGTTTGGGGAGGAATTATTCTTGGTTCCAGAACTGACCTGCATGTTCAGAGTGTAACGATGACAGGTCACATCTATCGGGATGTCATTCTGGAACAACATGTATGTTTGTTTCGGGGCGCCATGGGTGCTGAATTTCTGTTTATGCGAGACAACGCCTGTCCTCACCGTGCAAACATTGTAGACGAATGCCTTCAATTGGAGGATATCACCCGTATGGATTGGCCAGCATACTCACCGGACTTGAATCCAATAGATCATGTGTGGGATATGCTTGGCCGACGAATTGCAGCCCGTCAACCCCCTCCCACCTGTCAACCAGAACTTCGGAGGGCATTGCTTGATGAGTGGTGTAATATTCCCCCAAGATCAGATTGATAATTTGATACTCAGCATGCCTAGGCGTTGTAAGGCCTGTATTGCACCGTCCGGGAGACATACTCCATATTAACCATCATACTAACCATGTTCTACTGTTTTTTGTAAATAGGTTCTTTTTTTTTTTTGAAATTTGCTCCAGGGAGTAAAAATCGCAATTTTTATTAATTATGTCAAACATATAGCATCTTTTTTGCTCTTTACTTTTTGTTTAATAAATAGACTTTACAAATAAGTCAAATTTGTTTTGCTTCTGTCTCTTTCTTTGCCTGAACTTCATTATCCTTAATTTATGGACATGAGTGTATATTTGTCAAATAACATACATTCTTCTCTCCTGTAAATGAATTGCCACAATTGCCTCGTGTATAAAAAATGCTACAGTATTAATATTAGATCCCCAAACAATTAAATATTACTACTTGATATTTAGTTATAAAAATTATTTCCTAAAATTTAATTTTTTTTTTTGGAATGATTATTTAAATAATATTGCATAATTTACAAATTTTACAAATAATTTTTAACAATGAATTTATCGCTGTTTCAAAACAGAAAAGAAACAAATAAAAAGAACATTTGTTACGCTTTTCTTTAAGAAAGTTAAAAGAAAATGTTTTTCGTAGAAACTCTTTTTGTTTTATAAGTTTTCAATTTTCAAATTGCAGCACATAAGTGGAAAATATTGAAATTGGATTTTGTGTTTCCTGTTCGCTGAACTAAATATTGCACTGTAGCAACGGTCTATAAACTCGGTTGCTGAAATTTGGGAGCAGTTATTTGAGTTTTTCCTTAGAAGACTTGACAAATTTGACCATACGTCGAAAAAGTGAAATCGTTGAAAAGGCAAAAATAGAAACCTTTTTTAAAATTTTGTATCAAACTCTGATAATAAAAAGTGCGTTTATTTTTAAATTACAACCAATATCACAGAAAAGGAAAATGTACCTCTCATTTGGAAAGAATATTTTATTATTTTTAAACCCCTTCAAAATTATTTTTCTCATCTATTACACCGTTGTGTTGGAATCCGTCTGATTTGGCAGCTTGTCAGTTTCCCACGCGATAGCTGGAAATTGTATTTAGTAAATTATAATGATCATGACTATATTTATGATAGATTCAGACAGTTATATTCGTTGAAGTCCAAAATCATTATTAAACAACCTATAGGAAAATTGTAACTCATCATTTATTATAATATTATCTTTGATATCACTCATTATTAATGTTTCGATGAATTTAATTACAAAAAATAGTTCGAAATTCTAGAAGATTCTTTCCAAAACGAGAGGGTACCTTTCCCAAGTAGGAGCTTTCAAAAATTTCAGTTTTTAGGAAATAATTTTTTTTTTTTGATTTTCTACTATCAAAATAAATATTATAGTATAAAAAAAGATTCCACAATAACTATTAAAAACTTTTTATCTTTCAAAACTGTTCTATTTTGAGTAACATCCCTAACAAGTAATTGATTCGTCAGTTTTCGCTTTTAAACCGAAAGTTTACCTTTCCTCCAAATAGCCGTTAGAATTATAGAAACTTAGCACAGGGCAGGAAACCTCGATAAATATTAGCTGGCCTATAGTGTACTCTACACAAAAAAGGCGCAAGAGCAAATCTCATTTTATTTTACAGTTTCATTAATATTGACTACATATGTAGGAAAGTTACAAACATTTCTCATCTTAAAATGTATATTTTAAGGATTTAATCTATTTTGCGAATTAATAATAATGAAAGGAAATCTTAATAAGATATTTTAATAAAACTTCAATGTAAAGGATCTCTGGGGGAATGAACAAACGAATTTTCTTTTTCATTGGCGCAACAGCCCCAAGATAGGTCAAGGCCGTCTGCCTACTTGTAGACCTTCAGACAGGAGATGTTTTCCTTTTACGGTGTAAGGTTGTCAGGTTGACTAGGGTTGGCCCAATAGTCATATTAGACCGGCACCTGCTGTTTAAAGGGGATTCTGAACCACTACAGACATCCGAGACTCCGCTGGGATTCGAACCCGTAACCCGTGACACCGAACGCCATAGTCACTCAGTCATCAGGCCACGTACAAACAAATAGGTGAGAAATATTGGACGAAAGTTACTATTTGTTATTTTATTCATGTATTATCTAGATTATTGAATTAAAGTTTGTGGTATACTCTGGATAGCACCAAATTTGCTATATATTTACTGTAATGTCAAATGTCCTCAAATCGAAATGGCCAGTATTGGAAAACATGTCCTGTGAAAATAAAAATATGAGCTGTAAATGAGGGTAAAATGATTTTGATAATAGATAAAATGCTTTTCTACGATAAAATGTTTTTCTGCTAATAGATAAATGGTTACCATAAATTATTGGCTGTTATTCTTCACACATGGTTATAAATCATAGAATTACAGATATATATCTCTTTTAACTTCTCATTCCGATCAGAAAATCTATTGATGACAGTAACAAGTTAACTTGAGTCAGAATTATCAAGGAGGAATGGTTCATTTGCTTCAAAGCTGTCGGATTATGTGCTCTTACAGCAATTTTTATTTTTAGTCTCGATTCTCTACTGAACCCAATGGAGGTTTCAAGTAAAGGAATAGAAATTTAATCAAGAAACAAGAATGGGAACAATTCGTTTCTTTTCGACATTTATTTTGAACTCAAATCCATTTTACAAATAAGAATATATTCGAATTATTGCTACAAAGTGCCATCTTGATGACCATGTCATAGTGATTTTTCTGTCGCTGTGATACAAAAAGAATCACATTATGTTCCATCACTGTTAATATGTCTTTTTTTCAACAAGAAAAACAGTCATACAAAAATAAATCGCATGCAAATAGTGTGCTGAAATAATAATAAATAGAAGAGAATGATAAAATATTTATTTTTTATTTATTTTACAATTTTAAACTTATCAATATGGCTCAGTTTTGGAATGGAATAAGTAAACTACATAATTTATTATATATCAGTATTTTTTCTTGATAAAGGTACCAATGATGATTGTAACATATCACTCAATAAGTCTCCGATCTGACGTATATATATATATGACAACACTATTGACAGATCTATATGATTGATGGATAGTAGCATCCTTCAAAAGAAATATGTAAAACTTTCATGACATTCCGATAATTAGATCACAGATTACAGTTGTATGGGATAATGGATGAAACATGGATCCACTACTACACACCTCAATCAAATGATCGTCAGCTGAGTGGACAACAGCTGGTGAAAGCGACTAAAAACACAAAATCAGCTGACAAGGTTAAGGCATCCGCATTTTTGGGACGCGCATGGCATTTTGTTCGTCGACTATCTTGAGAAAGATAAAACTATCAATAGCGAATATTACATTTGATCGATTGAGCGTAGAAATTAAGAAAAAAAAAAGTGCTGTTTCACCAAGACACCAATGCCCCGTGTCACAAGTCGATGGAAACTATGGTTAAATTGAATGAATTACGCTTAGAATTGATTTCTTATAGGCTTTTTGTAGGCAGCAAAAAAAGATGCTCCAGGGAAAGAAATTTGTCTCAAATGAAGAAGTAATTGCCAAAAAGGAGGCCTGTTTTGAGAGGAAAGACAAATCGGTTTACAAAAAGGTATCGAAATGTTAGAGGACAGTTGGAATGAATCCATCACTGTCGAAGGAGAGCTTGTTGATAAATAAAGTCAAATTTCTAAAAAAAAAAAATTGTTTTTCCTTAGCTAGACCGGAGATTTATTGAGTGATATATTATAATATTAAATGAATACATAATCCGATGCATAAAATAAATCAATTAAAAATCTATTTAACAAACTGATAATAAGAACATGTATAAGAAGAGAAGCATAAATATTTCGTTACAATTTTGCTATAAAATTATAGTTTGCAATGAAATAATAAAGAACCAAGCAAAATTGTTTTATAATTTCAATGCACCAGATAAAAATGTACAAAAACAATTGACCTTTTAATTATAAAGTACTTAGGTCATCAATGAATATAATCGCATTCACATTTACAAAATGTGGCTACCTAATGTACTAGTACATGCCTATATATATATCAGTACAATTTTCTCTTCATACTTATCCTCTGAAAGTCTTTTTTCTAATGCAGCTGGCAATATAGAGATAGCTAAATTTAATTCCATAAGCAAAGCTGTTGTTACTCATTTAACACTATCCAGGGGGTACGTGTAGCTTGAAGATATGTTACAGACGCGAGTAACTCTACCCACAACGCATCGCATTAGAACGGGACTTACGGTTTAAAGTGGATTCCAAACCCCTACAAACATCCATGGCACCGTCGGGACTCGCACCCGAAACCTGTGGTACCGAGAGCCAGTTACTGGGCCATCAGGCCCTTTCCTGTACGTGACGGATTGAATATAAATAAACATCATCCAATTTGCTTCGAACACAATTAAATGCCACCATGCCCAAGTAATGTGATTGTCTACATAACAAAACAACATATTCTAGAACACAAGAAAAAAATTATAAAAACATTGATAAACTTTACATAATTTTAATAGGGTCAATTCGATAAACAGTTATAAATAATAATTAAATACTTTCTGACCCTTTCGATGTGTTATTAAGATTTCAAGATAACGTTTTTTATAACCATGCAAAAGTAATAAACACGAAAGTACACATATTTTTAGATGACTCTTTCTTATTTAGTATAATCTAGTTTTAAGAAGAATGAATGATCGCGCGTCATAAAGTAACAACAAATTTATTTAACCTTCCCATGCATTAACCTTTAAACCCGACATTATTCGTTTAACGATGCTCATTTTTATGGGCCTTCCTCCAATATATCACGGCTCACATCTGTCCTTTCTTACTCATTAATATTCCGCAATGTCAGGAGCACGCGTTGATATTGATTTTTCACCTGCTCACAGGTTTAAGATGGCAGCAGCGGAATACTTGTTGGGAAGGGAAATAAATGGAAGTAATAATTTTTTCATTTATTTGAGCATGATGTATTACAGACAAAAAAGAACTTTCGTAGGCTTACAAAAATTACTTGTCATTTTTTAAATCTCTTTTTTTTATGGTTATTTGCTTTGTAATTCTGAGTATCTGCCATATTGTTTTTTAATTATTCGGAGGAATATTTTTCTTGAATGGCAACATATTTAATCTTTTTTGCAATAGAATCTTGAGCTGCTTTATATTTTATTTTAATCCTGGAAAATTAATCCAAATGAGAGCTAAGTATGGTATTGTTTGATACGTAGCAAAAAAATTAAAAAAAAAAAAAAAAAAATTTTTTAAATAAATGGAAACCTTATTTTTTATTGCTATCAGATATTCTCGCCGCCAGATGGCACTAGCCATATAAAAATTCCCCCGTGCCTTCAAACGACATCAATTAGTGAATTTATAGCACAGATTAGAAAGTGGCTTCATTTGTTAAAATAATAAGGAAAAAAATAAAGTAAAATTTTTTTGCTGTTTAGCATACAATAGTTTTCAGTTCAAAAAAATATATTACGTTCTTAAAAATGGTAATAGATTAATAAAAAAATATCGAAAAATCTTTGATAAGAATGATAGCTTTATTTGGTCATTTTTTTTATTATTTAGTAAGGTAGTTATTTAAAGTATTACTTTTTAATGCTTATAAATGTTATTTTATTTTATTTTTATTTTTATTTATATATTTTTTTTTATTTAGGTATTATTTTTAAAACTCAATACTTTTTAAAACAATAAAAAAAAAATCCAGTACAGATAAATGTATGTTTTAATAATTAATAAAATCAATTACATAAAATTTTTTTTTTTCATAAATATAAAATTCATTATAACACAAAAAATCAAAAATAAATAAAAATAAAAATAAAATTCACTAAACATAACACTTGTATTAATTATTATTTATATAATAACATGTAATTAGTTAAATTGTGTATGTTTTCTCAAATATTTGTTGCATCTTCAAAAATTAGAAATAGTTAATAAATTTTAAAAAATAACGAGAAATGATTTACAAAATTATAATAACTACCTGTAACATTATATATATATATATATATATATATATATTTATTATTTTTATATTATTTATTTCTATTTTTATTATTTATTTCAAAATAATAGTTTAGATACTCTCTTTCCTTTACTGTTTTTTTTAAAGTTAATAACTTTACTTATAACATAAAATAATTACCGAATTACTAATTAAGAGAGAGTTCAACTCTAGGTACACATTCATTGATTTCAAGATCCTATAGTTTCAACTTCAACTTTTAAAGACTTGATATGATTTGGTAAAAAGTAATAATAATAAGACTTAAGAAAACTGCTCAAGAGTTTAAAACATTTAGTTCTTTTGATATAAATATTGTTTCCAATG
This sequence comes from Caerostris extrusa, assembly GCA_021605095.1. Lineage (NCBI taxonomy): Eukaryota > Metazoa > Arthropoda > Arachnida > Araneae > Araneidae > Caerostris > Caerostris extrusa. Next base: position 22,424 of record BPLR01004914.1, on the reverse strand, counting down.
CAGTGAAAATCTCCCATCCTGTGTCTTTAGCCGGAAAGATCTCAGAAAGAAGTTCAACTGAAGAATCGGAAGAATCATTGGGAGTTTATTGTTATCTATATTGTTATATGTTTCATTTCTAGTCCACCAATCCTCGCGAGTTTCTTTCCAGAAGTATGATATTTACAGTATCGATTTTAGTATGTTATTTACGGTTGTTTGGTAAATATGATATTTACCAAATAGAACTTAATTTTAATAACATGTGATAAATTACATTGTATACTTTTTCTCAAATATTTGGTGCATTTTTAAAAATTAGAAATAGTTAAAAAATTGAAAAAAATATCAAGAAATTATTTGCAAAATTATAATAAGCAGCTATAACATGTTTTTTTTTATATTTTTTTTTGTTATTCTTTTGACTATTTATTCCTTTTAAAATAACGTTTTGAATATTATATATATATATATATATATATATATATATATTTTTTTTTTTTTGAAAATATATGCATAGCTAATAACATAAAATAATTACCGAATTTCTAATTAAGAGAGAGTTCAACTCTAGGATCTCGCTCATAGATCTCAAGATCATGTATTTTCAACTTCAACTTTCAAAGACTTGATATGATTTGGTAAAAAAAAAAATAATAAGACTCAAGAGTTTAAAACATTTGATATAAATACTGTTTCCAGTACAGTACAAATCTCCCATCCTGTGTCTTTACCCGAAAAGAGCTCAGCAAGAAGTTCAACTGAAGAATCGGTTTTCCGGCCATTATTATTGTTTATTTATTGTTATTGTATTGGGAGTTTATTGTTATCTGTATTGTTTATTTATTGTTATGTATTGTTTATTTATTGTTATCTGTTTCATTTCTAATCCATTATTATCTTTGGATAGTTTCTTTCCCAAAACTATGATATTTAAAGTATAGATTTTAGGTTATACGGTTTTAGTATGAATTTATGATTGTTTCGTAAATATGATATCTTCCCAAAAGAACTTAATTATTATTCATATAATAACATGTTATAAATTACATTGTATACTTTACTGAAATATCTGGTTCATCTACAAAAATTAGAAATAAATAAATTGAAAAAACAAATCAAGAAACGATTTGCAAAATTATAATAACCAGCTGTAACATGTTGCATATTTTTTTGTTCTTATTCTTTTTAATATTTATTTCTTTTAAAGTAATATCTTGGATACTATATTTTCCTTTTTTGTTTTCTGAAAAAGAAAATGTATAATTAATAAGTTTATTTGTACCATAAAATAATTACAGAATTGTTAATTGAAAGAGAGTTCAACTCTTGGGAACACGCTCATTGATCTCAAAATCATATCTTTTGAACTTCAACTTTCAAAGACTTGATATGATTTGGTAAGAAAATAATAATAAGACTTAAGAAAACTGCTCAAGAGTTTAAAACATTTGATATAAATACTATTTCCAGTCCAGTACAAATCTCCCATCCTGTGTCTTTAGCCGAAAAGAGCTCAGCAAGAAGTTCCACTGAAGAATCGGTTTTCCGGCCATTATTATTGGGAATTTATTGTTATCTGTTTCATTTCTAATCCACCATTATCCTGGCGAGTTTCTCTTCCAGAACTCGATAAATTACGTCTGGATCAACTACGCGGAGCACTCCTTCGCCCATCATTTTAACTGTCAGGCCGCTCATTCTTCGGAGTGCTTTTCAAAACCAAACGCACTTTTTATTACAACTATTATTATTTTATTTTAGCGGTAGCACTGAGGCACTCAAAGAACTACCTCGTCGTTGTCTCTTATTTACTGCTTGTTTCCTCTTCGGAGAGAAGATGCTCCCGCTTTTTAAAAGTTCAGGAAAAAAACTTGACTGTGAATTAACATTCGATTTTATGTTTCAACTGACAAAAAAGGCTACGCCAGAGAAAGAAGATTCGGGGGTTTGTCGTTTCACAAAGATATACCAAAAGGAGAAGGTAGAGAGTATTGAACAAGAGTTGTAATCTGAAAAGTATTATTTTGTTAATTTAATTGATGACAAACTTTACTAAAATAAAGTGTCTGTTAGACGGGTGCAGGAATTATTCTGGAATTGTTAATATAATATTCAAAAAGTATTGGAAAACAACATTGTCATTGTAATTGTAATCACTTTTTTAACACACTTATTAAATTAACTAGACACTTATTAAATTATAATTAATGGGTAGTTTTGATAATTTAATTTTCATTGTTGGAATCATTTATTTGATTTAATATAGTTGTAAAAATTGCTTTTTGTTTAATATGATTGTGACAGTTTTATTTTGGTTTATAATCAGAGTTAATTATGTACTTCACTAAATCGAAGATAAAAAATAAAGCAAAGGTAGCAATAAATTATGGTTGTTTGCTGGATAATATTGGAGAAGCAATTACAAAAAACCCTGGAAAATTTAGTGATCGTAATTGAAAAAGATATAATAATAGAAAAATTAAATTTATTAGTAGGCCAGTACCTCAAAACAGTTACATCAAATTTCAGTGTGTAAGCCGAGGTTTTTCAGAATTTTTCTAAAGCTACTGTACAAGGTCGGCTTATATATATATCCACTGATCCTGCAAATAATTTCAGTACGTGTTCGTTAGGCGGGACCTAGGATAAATATCCATGCTTAATACAGCAACATCCATTAAGCTCATTACAACATGTTTTTATTTCTTTAGTTAACATATAAGTTAATGAGATTAATTCATTTAAACTATATGAATTATTCGTTTTATGACAATAAGTTGTAATATATTCGACATTGTTTATATTGCTGATGTATTGCATCATCGCCAAAGAAAAAAAAATTATATTTATGAATTTCTGCTCGGCTAACAGAAAAGTATCATAATGTACAACAGAAATAATATATTACTGTCAAAAATGAACATTAAAAAAATTATTTTCATTCTCACTTATATACTGGTTTTGAACTTTGGTAAATGCATTGAAGAAAAAATTTACTGTCGACATGACCACCCCACATGTATTTGGAAATGTACGGGTTGATTTTTAGCTGTTTAATATTTTCGAATTTTACTGCAAATCTTTTCCTGTCCATTTTGCTTATATTTATTTATTAAAAGCAAAAGTTTCAAACAGAAGTATATATTTGAAAATAAACGGTGTTCAACCGTTTCTGAAATTTCTATGGGTGGAAAAAAAAAAAATCCCGATTTGGATAAAAACATTTCAAATCTGAAGTTCCTGTTTTAAAAGAAAAATAAATAAATAAATATATATATAGTATTAATAAAATGCATTTGCACTCTGTTCACAAAAAAAAAAAAAATTAACTTTGTGGACTTTTATGTTGTTATATATATCTACTTTGGTTGATGAAATATTAAATTTATTTGATCCGTGTATATTTAGAACAATTTAAAATGCTATGCAAAATTATTCTGGCATAGACTGACTTGTGATCTTGAAACATATTTCAATCTCCAACAAAATAGATTACCTAAATTTTCCTCACATTGGTGTCCGAAGTTGCTGAGATCGTTTGAAAACATCTCACAGAAGCCAATGTTAAAAGAATTTTGCCTCTTAACAAAATTGAAGGCAAATGTAAAACAATTTACACCTTTTGAAAAAATATATTAAAATGGTAAACATTTTACAAAAAAAAGTAAAAGTATAATATCGACTTTCTTACTTTTCGAATAAGTCATAATTGCATTTAATAATACCAATAACATTGTTAAAAGATTATTCTTCAAAGTAATTCTATGTTGTAATGTGTATATTATTGACATTTATTTTAGTTAAGACACTATTTAAGTTCGAAAAAAATTATGTAATGAAATATTATTATACTCTGTATAGTAAATAAGTTTAAGATTTACGATGTTATATTTGCAATTTTTGTGTAGAAAGTTTCACGAAATATTTTAGGTATAGATAAATTTATATTTATTTATAAAAATAAATCAAACCTAAGACAAAAATAAACACAAAATTAAAGCTTTAAGCTGTAAATAATACACCGCTCATTTATTTTCAAAACTTATTTGCTGGCCTGCTAGTCATTGAAAAGACATTGAATAACATCATTGAAAAAGCATAACACCCCTCTCTTTTTTGAAAGAATTGCCGTTTTAAAAATTCAAACCATTCAATAGGAAAAAATATTTTTTTTTTTACGCTTCTTCTTCCTTTTAGTTCCTAAGTGGATAAAGTGTTTTTTTTTTATTTCTGACTTTCTTTAGAAGAGATTTCACCCACGCTATTGAACAAGCGTTAAGCTAACGAGAAAAGACCCTGCAAAAATTATCGGAAAATTCATGGATGATTAACTACAAAAAGGAGGGGATCATTTTGAAGCGAAAAAGTGAAATAAGAGAAGCAAGATCACTGAGAGAAAAAGGATTATTTGCTTCTCTAAAGCTCGCTTTAGAAACATTCTAAGGAAATATTAATAAAGCTTGCTTTTCATTCCTGTAGTGAACAAATCTGTCTTTTTATCGGAAATTCTCGGCAGATTTGAATAACATTGAAAGAACTTAACGTTTATAACATTTTAATTTTAGAATCAGAAGAATATTTTATGTTCAGTTAAATGTTTAGAATTTATGAAGTAAACATATTTTATTTTAAATTGAAATTTGTAATACCAGAAAATTCATAAATAATTTAGTTCATTCTAAAGAAACATTCTAAGAAAATATCTATAAAGCTTGCTTACATTTTGCATTCATGTTATGAACAAATCTGTCTTTTTATCGGAAATCTTCAGAAAATGTGAATAACAATTAAAGAACTTAACGTTTATAACATTTTAATTTTATGATTAGAAGAATATTTGACGTTCAGTTATCTGTTTATAAATAAACATATTTTATTTGAAATTGAAATTTATAATACCATAAAATTCATAAATAATTTAGTTTATTCTAAGGAAACATTCTAAAAAAATATTAATAAAGCATACTTACATTTTACATTCATTTTATGAAAAATCTATCTTTTTATCGAAAATCTTCAAAAATTAAATAACATTTAAAGAACTTATCAATTAAAACATTTTAAATTTAGAATTATTAAGATATTTGATGTTAAGTTGTATGTTTAGAATTTAATTAATTTATTAAGTTATATATAAGTAAATATATATTTACTTTAAATTGAAATTTATAATAAAAGAAAAATAAATAATTTAATTCATTCTAAAGAAATATTCTAAGAAAATATTAATAAAGCGTGCTTACAATTTTCATTCTTGTTATGAACAAATCTGTCTTTTTATCGGAAATCTTCGGCAAATTTGAATAACATTTAAAGAACTTAACGTTCATAACATTTTAATTTTAGAATTAGAAGAATATTTTATGTTCAGTTAAATGTTTAGAATTTATGAAGTAAACTTTTTTTATTTTAAATTCAAATTTATAATACTGGAAAATTCATAAATATTTTAGTTCATTCTAAAGAAAAATGCTAAGAAAATATTAATAAAGCATGCTTACATTTTGCATTCATGTAGCGAACAAATCTGTCTTTTTATTGGAAATCTTCAACAAATGTGAAAAGCATTTAAATAACTTAAAGTTTATAACATTTTAATTTTATGATTAGGAGGATATTTGATGTTTAGTTATATTTTTAGAATTTATTAAGTAATATATAAGTAAACAAATTTTTTTTAAAATTAAAACTTATAATACCAGATAATTCATAAATAATTTAGTTCATTCCAAAGAAATCTTCTAAGAAAATATTAATAAAACATGCTTACATTTTGCATTCATATTATGAACAAATCTGTCTTTTTTATCTGAAATCTTCAGCAAATTTGAATAATATTTAAAGAACTCAACGTTTATAACATTTATGATTAAAAAGAATATTTGATGTTTTTTTATATGTTTAGAATTTATTAAGTATTGATTCATTATAAGTAAACATATTTTACTTTTAAATTGAAATTTATGATACCAGAAAATTCATAAATAATTTAGTTCATTCTAAAGAAAATTCTAAGAAAATATTAATAAAGCATGCTTACATTTTGCATTCATTTTATGAAAAATCTCTCTTTTTATCGAAATCTTCAGAAAATTTGAAAAACATTAAAAGAATTTAACGTTTATAACATTTTAGTTTTAGAATTAGAAGAATATTTGTTTTCAGTTATTTGTTTAGAGTTTATTACATAATATATAAGTAAACATATTTTACTTTAAATTGAAATTTACAATACAAGAAAATTCATAAATAATTTAGTTAATAACTTTTAATATGAAAAAAAAGTGTTTTCGTTCTGAAAATTTATCAATTTTCAAACAGATTAAAATTTATATCATATTTATTACAGGTTTTATAATTAATAAATTAGATTTTTTGTGTTAAAAATCTGTTTTGAAGCAACCAAATTTAAATAAAAGCATATTTTTGTTGTTGATTTCATAGTAAAATTGTGTATATTAATTTCTTATAAATGATCCACAACAGAAGTTTAATTAACATTTTCTGTTAAGAACTGTTAATAAAGTGTAACGTTTCATGGAAAATTTCAATATAAAGTAATACTATATTATGGACTTGGCATTTATTTTGTTCCCTTAAAAAACGCCATTTTATTTAGAATTTTCTTAATGCACCATAAATCACTTTTTGCTTATCACCAACATTCTCCAAAACATTTTATATCAATCAGATATTTCTTTTTAGCGAATATTGGCTCTTTTCCATTTATTCATGCCTAACACCCTAGAGCAAAAATATTTATTTGGTTAGTTTTCATTTATCAATATCTTTGTGCGATGATACAATGCAGGGAAATGTTTCCAAAACGGGGATTAGATTTAGTAGTATCTGTTTTATATGTCATACAATAATTTATTGTTCCAGTAATATAATTCATTTGTTTTCATAAAACTGTATAAGAAGCGTTTAATCTTCCTTAACCATGTTTCCACACGTAAAGAAGTAGTTCCAAAAATGATAATCTTGGTTATTTAACTTTATATAGCTGACTAGCAGGTGTACTACTATAGAAAAATTGAAATTTGAAATCGATGTTGATAAGTATATATGAAGTAGGATGGCAGATAGTATAAAGTAAAATAAAAAAATAACAATTTATGATATAAGTATTTTCATATGTACTTGCTTTTCTAAGCTCAAGACACAAAAAACGTGTCTTCTAGAAATAATTTCCAGATATGAATAATGAATTTCAAACAATAATTGACATTAGCCAATTTTTGTTGTTGTTTTCCACCATAATGACGTTTTCATCACTAAACGACTAACCTGTTTACATACTTGTGTGACAGAAAAAATATAAAACTTTTTATTATGTTGTACTAAAAGTTCAATAATAAAATTACATCAAAATCAAAACCAACATTGGGTCACATTCCATTTATTTGTTCACTTAACCAATAAAACTGGACCTATAAATAGATCAATAAAAATTTTTGACCAAATTTTTTTTAACTAACTGAAAAGAACCAACAGCAAGTGACAAAAATGCTTATAGAATTACTGACAACAAAAGTTATCTTCTTTAAAAACTTATTTATCTTTAAATTAACCGTTACTCATCACTAATTGACCATTGCTTGAATGATAACTCAATATTGTTAATGGTGTATTTAGATTTTCTGTATGAATTATTAACCTTAAATGCTTAAATGAGCAAGTTTTTATTGGACTTTTATTCAAATATTTTTATTATCTTATAGGTGGCTTGGATAAAGGTGGACACAGAGACGTTATTGAGTTACCATACCCATGTCATACCACGAGACAACCGACTGAAAGTAACCAATAGCAACAGCGACCGTCAGTGGTTTCTTCATATCAAGAATCTTGATGTTTCGGACAGAGGGTTTTACATGTGCCAGATTAATACAGAGCCAATGATCAGCGAGAAGGGCTATCTGGATGTGACTGGTGGGTACCCTATTCGGTGGTTAAATGATATGAGTGGTTGGTTTAAAGACAAAGTATTTGACATTTATTTATACTTAACATATTTAATGTGAATAACATTTCAAATATACGAAAATCAATACTGTATTTGTAGATGTTCCACACAAATCAGATGTTTAAAGAAAATAAATAACATTTCAAATCTATAAATCTTTCTATAAAGTACTTTTTCCGTGTGTTTTTATTGCTAAATACATATTTATCTATATGCATCTATTTATTTACATATATATATTTGACACTTAAACATACTTAACATATATTTAGTGTGAATAACATTTCAAATACATGAAATTACATTACATGAACATCTACAAATGCAGTATTGTATGAATTGCAATACTGCCTTTGTAGATGTCTTACATAAATCAGACGTTTGAGGATAATAAATATAATTTCAAATCTATAAATTTTCATATAAAGTACTTTTTACATGTGTTTTATTGTTAAAATTTATATTCATCTACGTTCATCTATATCCATCTATTTAATTACACATATATTTGGCATTAAGTATACTTAACATATTTAGTGTGAACAACATTTGAAATACATGAAATTCAATACTGAATTTGCAGAAGTTCTACACAAATCAAATATTTAAGGAAAATTAATATAATTTCAAATATATAAAATTTCATATAAAATATAGTTACATATGTTTTATTATAAAATACATATTCATCTATATCCATCTAGACTCATTTCAACTAGATATGTATTTTTTTTATATTTCAAAAGATTTATTTCACATGCTACATTATGAAGAGCAATCATTCACTGAAGTTTCCAAATTATGATAGAAGGAAGTGTTGAAACATACATTAATTTAATAACTTTCTGTTCCAACTAAAAAAATGGAAAATAAAAAATATGACTTAATTAAATCGAATGAAAAATTTCCGTCATTCGTTGAAAATTCTTTAGATGTACAATTTGTAATCATATAAATTAATCCATTACTTAATGCACTACATTTTAAATAACGCTGAAAAAATATTTTTAAAAACGACATGTGATTCAATACCATTTAATTAATAAGCTTTATTGAAAGTAAATTAAAATACATTTACAATTTTGTTTTCACAAAACATTTCATTAAAAGTTATTAAAATAAAAAAATTGATAAAAAAAAATAAAAATTAATAAATATTTGGTAATCAAAATTATCTGAAAAAATGTTCCGCTTTTTCTAAAAATACATTTAATTCATTTTTAACCCTCTAAAAAAAAAATAGTTATTTTGACGGACATTGTAAAGAATAAAAAACTGGCTCAAGTTTTTATTGCTATCTGATTTAAAAATAGTTTTTATGTATTTAAGAAACTGTCAAATAATCTATTTTTCTGTTGCATTTATCTTAAAGTAAGGTAAACATAAAAAATTGTTTATATTTGCAAAGTATATTATCAGAATTTCTCTTTTTTTTTTAGTCAGTTTTTTACTGATAATATCATTTTTCATTCATATGTTCAATATAATGAATAAGTATCCTGTTTTATTAAAGATGATTTTTATAAAAGAAAATCTCTAATTGGGACAATATTCATCAATTAAATTATTTAAAAATGAATTACGTAATATAATAATTTGTATTAAAATTTAATAAATTTTTAATATATGCCATTAAAAACTACGTTTAGTTAATTAAATAAATATTGTTATTATTAAAAGAAATGTTTATTGTCTATAAATTTATTTCTAATCTGCATTTATTTACATTAATAGACACATATTCTCTTTCAAAAAATGAATTGAAGTTTACAATTTTCGAGGAGTTATGTTTATTAGTAGCCACATATTTATTTTTATTTTAACGTTTTCTTTAAATAATTATAATTGCTTTAAAAATTTTGATGTGATAAATTGTTTAGACTCTTTTAATTTTGTAAGCATCATTTTATAAACTTTTAATTTTAAAATGTAATTATAGAGCAATGTCATAACATGTTTAATTACTTTATGTGTGTTAACACCTCTTATAATTTATTTTTATTGAATGCAGCAAATTTTTGAATCGTGTTTTTTTAAATTTGTAATCAGATATTTATTCTCCAATGCGCACATTTTTATCAACAGATTAATAAGTTCTTTTAATAAATATATTTTGTTAGGAAATTTTTAATTATTTTTCATTCTAAACTAATGAAAATTTAAGTGTGTTTTCGTTATATCTAAATACACTTACCAAACATATTAGAAACATATTAGAAACATATTTTATATATGTATTCCATACATCTTTTTTTCTATTTTTTCAGATATGTTTTTTCAGCAAATTTTTATTATTTGGCCTGAAATGAATTTAACATTAATTAGATGCAAAATAACTATATTTTTATTTAAATTTTCAATTTGTGTCGTGATTTTAAAGATATTTAAATTCTAAATAAAATTATTTAGTATAAAAAGTCGTTTGTATAAAAGTAATTATATTAATATAAATTTAACAAAGTATAAAATATTTTTTTATGTTATTTCAAGTTCTCATTGCATTTACAAATCAAATTATGTGTTTTACCTGTGTTTTTTAGTATGTACTTATGAAATTAAAAAAAAAAAAAAAATCTTAAATCCATAATCGCTTGGTAAGTTTTACCTCTTTTTAAAAATAATGTCAAGGATGAGCATTACTGCCTATAATCTAAATCTATGTACTAGTAAGACATTTTTCAGTAGAATTATTGAAGAATCAAATTTGAGAAAAGTTAATTTAAGTCTAATAAGATAACAGCTATTGGTAAGGGTGTTCATATATTGTGTCGAAATCGATATTTAAACTATTGTTTGTAATTCATGTAAATATATAGAGTTGAATTTTGTATGCGCCATCCCTGACTTTCAGTATCTAACAGTCATTTACGATTTTTATGAAAATAAATGAAAAATAAAGGTAAACCTGAAGGCAATCATGACCCACAGAAAGTATTAATTAGGTAATTAATTGTGAATTATAATTATAATTAATTAATTATGAAAACATTACATAATTTTCCTTTGCTGAAAATACAACATGATTTTCGTATATAGAAACATTCCATGTTTTCCATTGGCGGACGACATGATTTTTAACAAATGAAGAATTTGTGGCTTTAATAATTAATATAAATTTGCCCAAATTATCATCTAAAATATATCTATAATTAATTCATCAGGAAATTTAAAGACGGAATGCCAAATATAATACTGAGTTTCTGATAAGCTATAGTTTTTGGAAGAATAATCAGTATCTTTAAAATTCTATATATAAATATATCCTATATATTCTTTAGTTAAAACACTTTTTACTAACGTCTGCAAACGCGTGAGTTTAATTTGATCGAACATTTAGAACTCGGTAAATATAAGAATTCTCATTTTGAAATTATAGTATATTTTGAAGAAATATTTTTATATTTTATCTTTTATATTACGCTGTATTTATTCATTTCATTCATTCATTTTATATTACGTTATCAGTAGGAACATAAAGCATATTGTCTCACAGTCTCCTATTGTTAAGGTTCTGTTTACCAACCAACCAATATCAACCTTTCGGGTGTTTGTTCGAAATTCAATGGCAAAAATATGGGTGTAGTGTTTCTTCGTGTTGCACAATTTCTATAATATAAAAATGTGTTATGGTAAGTTGTTAATTATACTTATAATTTTAAGTTCCACCGTCCATCGTGGAGGAAAATACCAGTACCGACATAACAGTTGATGAAAGATCAAGGGTGAGCTTGAGGTGCAAAGCAGCAGGGTATCCTTCGCCTAGAGTTGTCTGGAGAAGAGAAGATGGGAAGGAGATCAACCTTGGACCAATGGGAGCTCAAAAGAGTTCAGGTAGGGCTCTAAAATGTATTTAGCAAGTTAATTCAAATGTTTGTAATAATGAATAGTTACGTTGATTCTTTACTATAACTAATTCTTTATATCAATTTTGCATAATTAAACAATGCTAACTCAAATGTAATGCCTTCAGTTATTACTTTTATACAACTGTTGAATTTCTTGACAAACGATAGACCTATTAAGTTTTAATTTATTTTTGTATCATAGTCATTTCCTTTGTTTTTTAACAAAGGAAAAGACTATGACTAAAATCATAGAATGATTTTTCGTTCTATGATTTTAATGTTAAATTTTGTTTTTAGATTTAGCTGTTTTAAATGAGATTTCTGACTTACTCAATTGATTAAGACAATAAAATTGCAATTAATACTACTATTGATACTGTAATTGATAACTAATTGATTGATTTAATTTATTAATGCAATAAATGATGTAACGATATACAGATTATAACGAATGTACCTCGCTATTTGTCTAACTGTTATGTGTTAAAGTTGAATTAGTCTGGTTGAATAAGCAAAATGGTTTCTATTCAAAATATATAATTTGCTCGGATTTTTGTCTCCTATATATATTCGCTGTAAAATATTGCAATATTATGGTTAATATTCATAAAACTCTTGGTATCTTTACTGAACAAAATATTACAGCATTTTTTTAATTTGATCGTGATCGTACGGAATATTCGACAATGAAAAAGCTGACATACTCCCGAAAGATGACATCAAACGGAACATTAAAATTATTAATATACAAAAACCTAATTTTAAAAGATACTCAAAGACAAAACCAATATTGTCTAGAATTCATTATATGGTACAAAAGAATAATCTAATGTCTATATCACGAAGAATTACTTTCTCTCCATACTCCATACTCTAGACATAACCCTTGTTCAACTGATCTTCGCAACTGCAATGTAGATGGAGTCTAGCATATCAATAACACTGTTTTTTTGTTACTCCACAATTGAACATCGTAGAAAGATTTTAAAGAAAAAACACAACGTTACAAAACGCCAAATAACCATCAAAAATTTGTTTAATTAGTTAATAGGAAGCTTGCTTTTAGAGCGTTTTATGATATTATCAATATTATTTTCATGTGTCTTAAAACTCTAATCTAACTTTCTTTTTATTTTATTTAAATTTTGTAAGGCCATGTGTACTTTTAAATTTACCATTTATTTGAAATTTTTTATCATCTTATCATTGATTTGTTTGCTACCATTTCGTTTGTATCATATAAATAATCTGTGGGAAACTTATTGGCATTATTATTCTTTTTATAACATCAGCTTTATATATATTTAGTGCTTCGCTTGGAAGGAGAATTTCTGAATATGACCCAAGTAACAAGAGAAGATATGGGTGCTTATTTGTGTATCGCTTCGAATGGAATTCCCCCATCTGTCAGTAAACGAATCCTACTTCAAGTGAACTGTAAGTACATTCTACTTCAAGTAAATTGTATGTCTTAACGATATATTATCAGTTTGTTCTTTATAATAATAAGGATGTTTATTAATAGGATATTTAACTATTATTATAGGATATTTAACTTAATAGGATAACAATTGAATGATTTAAAATTAAAAAAATAAATTTAATTTGCATTCATGAGAATCAATACTTTCTAATAATTCAATTTCATTGCACACATTTATGAGAAGAAAATGCAGACTTTGCTACCAGCATTATTTCTGCACAGCCGTGCACTATTAAAATCATTTAAATCGTACTTACACACAATTTTGAAATTACTTTCTAAAATGAAAATTATGTAATTGTTTCTATTTCAAAAATTGCATTTCTTGTATGCAGGATGTATTTGTAGTTAAATAATTGATTCTTCAATTATAAATAATAAACGGATAAAATTTCCAAGTATGTAAAATGATTCAGCAAACTTTAAACTGCAACAGAACATATTTAAAATGACATAGTGGGTAAATAATTTGTATCACATGAAACGAAGACACACAAGAATTACATAGAAAATGCAGAATAAAAATATTTATGGACAACGTAATGCTAGGATGAAATTACAGAAATAGAGGACAAGAGTGAGAAATAGCAGTAAGGCAAGCATTTCACCTGTGACAAACACATTGGCAGAAACACAAGAATTTTCAACCTCATCTGAAATAGCAGCAATCCTGATGATAAGATTCTCGCTTATGGGCTATCGTAGGTAACGCTTTTTCATGTAGTTCAAAGGTCTACTGGAACGCGTCTTGTCGACAATAACTTCCAGTACATTCTTTGGACTTCAACAGCTTTACCTACTAAGCATATGTATTTCATGTCACCAGTGTTATATTTCGCATTCCAAAACAATGACTACTACAACAAACTACTTGTTTTTTTATCATTTTGGAAACAGGACCATCATTTGTGTTAATCACATGTATTATAAAAACGAAAATTGATTATTCATATGGGCTCTATTCTTCTTTAAAACTTTATGAATTATAAGTCACCCTGTCAGAGGACTTTGCCTTTACTCCTTCTGTTTGTTTGACAAAAGGAATGAATACAACCGTGTTAAAAATGGCACATTTATAAATTTTATTTTAATCAAATCAAGAATCATTTCATACGTGTAAAAACTAATTTTCAATAAAAATATATATGAAGAAAGATTTTTTAAAAATTTTTATTATATTTTTAATTTGTTATATATTTAACTATTTACACTTTAATTGTTAGCGTAACTCAGATTGATTTATTAAATAAATATGAAGCATTTATTATAAATTTGCTTCTACTTTTATTTACCGCTTTTATATATAGAACAATAAAATGTATTTAATTAAGCATTAAACATTAATATTTAATTTTCTGAACTTTAAGTGTTTTTTTTTATTAAAATTGAATTGAATAGGAACTTTTTTTCTTAAATCATAATTTTATTTTACTAATCATTTTGTTATGTATGTTAAACAAAGACTTTTTGAAATATATAATTAACCTTGAATTATTTAAAAAAATATATAATGCACCATTTTGTACGAGAAATCTTGATTTTTTAAATAAATATATCTATAATCCATGAAAATCCATCTTTTTTATTTCTTTCACCATTACTAGAATAAAAGTAAATTGTTTTCACAGTTTTAGAAGTTAAAGAAAATTAATTTTTTTTTCATACATTTCTTAGATAAAAAGTTTCTTTTGTTGGTTTTAATGACTTTAATAAAAATGTCTTTTATTTTAATGTTGAAAAAAGTCTGCATTTTTTTCCAAAGAATAATTAGCTAATTAACGTTTAATTATCTAATTACTATGTTTGATGTGGTAATTAAGTAAATTCAAATGTAGGTGTTGGTAATTATGACTTTTATGGAAACCATTTAGAATATAATTTTAATGATTTTTTTAATAAAACCATTTAAACATTTTTTTTTTTTTTTTAGTAAAATTAATTATTTTTTAAAAATTATTTTATCTTACATATTTTATTTTTTGATCAGTGAATGTATAACATGAATTAATGTTATGTTTTAATTATTTGGTTTGCTATAAACAATTTATTTAGTTTTTAGTAATGCATTTGTTTATTAATGAATAAAAACTTTTTAAAATTTGCCGAAAATTGTATGAATGAACTAACTAACTTGAAAAAAAAAAAAATTATTCTATCTATTATTTCTATTATTTATTTCTATCGTTATTAAATCGATTTTATGTTTAAACAATTTTTTATAACATTAAGTATGTAGACTAAAAAATTTGTGTTTTTCATTTAATTTTTTTAATTTTATTTGTTATAACCGAATTATATAATTTTTAACATGATCACTTTTTATTAATGAATAAAAAAATCATTTAAGATTTGCATAAACTTGCAGGAATCATGCTATTAATTAATCATCATGTTTAAATATGTTTAATCATGTTTAAACATTGTTTTATGTTTAAACAATTATTTATAACATTAAGTATGTAGATAAAGAAGGTCTTTCTTATTACTGATCTATGTAATTTTTACATGACCACTTTTAACTAATAAATGAAAATCACTTAAAATTTGAATAAAAGTGTATGAAACATGAATTAATTTTTATTCATTTATCAATAATATAATATTTATACGTCTTTTTTAATAACTATTTATCAAATGCCTTTCATAATTTTTTTTTTTGATGACTTGTAATTTTTTTTGAAAATTATTTTACCTTTATTGCTAAAAATAAATGGAATGTATACTCATTTGTATATGAATATATATTAATTTAATTGAAATAATATTTTAATCTCTAAAATAAGTAAATATTAAAAGTACAACGTATTACAAAATAATAAATGTTAGTAATAATCATTCAAGCTTTCACAAAATAGATTTATGCGTATTGACATTTTTAAATTTTTATATAAATAGTTTGTGTCTTGTTTTCAATATAAAAGAATTATATGAATGGTTACTCCCACTCCGTTTAACTACTCACGTAGGGACATAAAAATATTTTTAGGCGAAAATATAAACTTAACATGAGTGTCTATTTAAAACGAAATCGTACTTCTAAGGACATTTAATCCACAACTCTTAGCAAAAAGAATTAATTGGTATTAAAAGTTGTCTTTCCACAGGAAATAATTTTTAAGAAGGAAGTTTAACAGCAGAGCAGCATTATAGAAATAATACACTGTATATGAAAACTTATAATAAATACATTTATTAATGTAACATTTTCAAATTTTCTATTTATGGTAATATGAATTTATTGTACAAATAATTTAATTTTACAATTTATATAGCTGGACACATTCTATATATAGGCTTAAATAAAAATAAAATAAATATTAAAGAAAAAAACTAAATTGTTTTTCAATTGTTTAGTAGGAGTTTGTTTAGATTATATGCGAACATGTGGGAGTTAAATTTAAAAGTCTTCCCATGAGGAAATATATTTTTATACAAAAGAGTTTATTTGAAATTAAATAGAATACAAGGTCCTGATTTAAACAAACCAATGTACATTTATTTTTAAATTTAATAATATATGGAATTAAAAATAAGCTTACATTGTACATACAATTTATGCTATAAATAGACGTGCAATTTATTTAATAAAACTACATTTTAATTAATTTTTGTTTTGGATTTTGTTGCCAAAATCCAAACTTTTCTAATTATATTTCAACTTATTAATACCATTATATTTTGAGTACATGTGTCCTGATTTGAATCAAAAGACACTTGAATTAAATTAATATACCCCTTAAAACATTACAAGCTATTTATGCATTGTGGTAAAAATAGTTATTTCAATGAAAGTAAAAACCAATTTAAACACATTTATCAAAAGAGGAGTTTCAACTTTAAACGCAATCGCATCTAATGGCTGTGTCTCTGTCACATGCTCTAGGGCAAAAGAGTTAATTGCCGTAAAAGAGTCGTCGTCCCTATATATAGCAGGAAATGTTCAATATATAGGGCTAAAAGAAAATTAAATAAATGTCAAAGAAAAGATGCATTGCATTTCGTTTGTCTAGTAGTAGTTCTTCAGATTATGATATGTGAACATGTGGAGTTACCTCTAAAAGTTATCCTATAAGAAAATATGCGATACCTACATGTGAATTTATTCGAGTAAATTAAATAGAATACAAGATTCTGATGTAAAACAAACCAATATACCAATGTTTTTTTTTTTTAATTTAATAATGTATCTATTTAAAGATAAATGTACATTGATTGCACAATAAAATACAACGTATAACACTATGCTATAAATAGATGCACAATTTATTTAAGAAAACTTAATTTAATTGAATTAATTAATATTTTGTTTAGATAATTGACTTAATTAATATTTTGTTTGGATTTTGTCAACACATTTCAAACTTATAACTACTTTCTAATTATATCGAAACTTATTATTATTATGAAACTAATTTCATAATAATTTGAGTGCATGTGTTCTGATTTGAATCAAAAGATACTTGAATTAAATTAGTATACCCCATAAAATATTACAAGCTACTTGTGAATTGTTGTAAAAATATTTCTTTCAAGCGAAAGTAAAAACCAATTTAAACACATTTATCAAAAGAGGAGCTTCAACTTTGAACGCAATCGCATCTAACGACTGCATCTCTGTCACATGCTTTCGGGCAAAAAGAGTTAATTGCCATAAAAGAGTTGTCGTCCCACAAGGAACAATTTCCATCAAAATGCTTTCCACTTCTCATAACAAGAGAGCGGCAATTAAGCAAAGAATAAATGGAAAAGCTGTCAGCGGTTGGAAAACTATCCAGCGCTCCAACACCAGCGCTGTCAGCTAATGAAATGAAGCTGTTTGTAAGGATATTTGATTAATGAGTATACACAATTTGTGTGTATCTGGGAAAAGCGAGATAGGGCACCAAATCGATGGTAAGGTGTTTGCTTTCTTGCCTCTAATAGCATTCCAAAGAGGGGAGTATCCGAATTCGTTAAATTCATCAGGAACCCTAATCAGCAGAAGTGCTTTTTGGGAAATTGTGACATTGGAACGAATGCCTTTTCAGGGATTTCGGGTTTGGTTTTTATTTATTTAATTTTCTGATCACGCTCTTATTAGCTAGAAGATAACGCATCTGTGATACTCATTGCTTATTCAAGATGTTAATGATTTAAACCCAATTTCAAATGGGGAAAAGCGGGATTGCAGTTATAATGCATTAAAATTGCCTGAAGTTTGTAAAGGAAAAGGGAAAGGAAAGACTTAAGGAAAGAAAGTTTTTAATATATATTAATGACATTGTGTTTTCAAAGAAATTATCTTTACCTTCTGTTTAAATATTCTTTTGAAGAGTTAAATGCATGTTTACTGTTATTATTTTCTTGCTATGTTGCTATTGTTTAGTATACTTTATCAATTGTTACTACTTTAATATGTTCAAAATAGTTATTGTTAAGCATTCTTATGAAAGATAGGTCAAAAGATTACTCAAATTGTTCACGTGTGAATTTAATAATCATTTAAAACACAATAATAATGAATTTGAGCATTTAAAAATAAAATTATTTTCACATTTTATTTGCATATTGAATGTAAGTTAAAAAATTACTTACTATAAATATGCATTGCATATTTATTCATAAACATCTTTATAAAAACATAAATGTTTAAGTATTTAAATAAATGATTAGAAGCATTGAGATTTTCTAAGCTTCGAAGTTTATTTCAAGATTTTTACTTGTTGAAAACGTATCATATGTAAAATTTTGTAATAATTCACTGCTTAAAGTTAAATTATGTTAAATTTTTCGTAAGTATTGCAACAAAAAATTAAGACTTTTACAGCTAATTTATTATTAACAGACATGGTGTGTTACAAGAAATTAAGTCACGCATAAAAAAGAAAAGGCATTTTGGAGTTTCTTTGTACAAAAATTAAAATTATGCAACTTATATATTTTCGAAAATATAACAAATGTTTAATCATTTGATAGAGCATATATTGTAATAGAAGATATAATTTCATTTGATGGACGTTTGATACCTGTAAGAAGAGGAATCTATCAGGGACTTGGGTACTTCATTCTACTCTTCCATAAGAATCCGTTCCCTTTCCAGTTGTGGAACCCTGTGTGATAGAAAGGTAGTAACTCTCTGCTAATTAGCCTGAAACATTTTCTGTTGGCTTCCATTCTGCATGATTCCTTCATCATAAATAAAATCGCTCTATTAGATGTAGCCTGAAATTATCTTCCATTAAAATTAAATTATCGTTGGATTGCTCCAACGTAGTGACTACAAAACACATCTGATCAATATTTCTGAGCTGTTGAGAATCAATTTATAATAACGTGGAGACCAGTACAACCATTAATGGAGATGCCACCTCCAACGAATATCCCACCTTCTCCATGCATGACACCTCCTTGCCAGGATTCCGTATTGTTTCGAGCTTCAAGTTCCCTCTAGATGAAAATGAGTCCATTAACAGGATGGATAGTAAATCGAACCTCGCCCAGAACAGAACGTTGCCCAATTTATATGTTCTACAATTACTATGCTATTCTGCTAATTTTTACAGGTATCACGATGACGACATGTTAACGAAATATATAACGTAGGTCTATGACAAACAGACCTGCAGGAGTCGGTTTCAAATGTTTTTTTAACTCGAAACTGCGGTGTCAATGGATGATCAAAAGTGTTGGCAAATAATGACATTTATCGTTCTGTTTTCTTTTGGTTGTTATCCTTAAGTTTATTTATCTATTTCAATGGCAAGGCAAGAAGTACATGTTATCCTTAAGTATCAGTACTATTTTGGCTTCTTTCTCATCTACGACTTTGGCGGGTTTGAGGTGTGCATGTAAGTCAAGAAAACGATTCTATAACCTGAAAATCATACTTTTGTGATATTTCCACGGACTCCGCACTTACGAGTTTTGCTTGAAAGTAACCATAATCGCTGTAATCGTAATTTCGTAACCTTTCGTTGGGTTCCAATCGGAGGAAGAATGGTGCTATCCTCAGATAATTATCTTATTGTTTTTTCTGTAAAAATATTTTCTCTAGCAAAAAAAATGGTTTCAGATCAAAATGCCCCTCCTTATGAAATAAAGTATTTTAAATCACCATATCAATTGTAATGAAGCATATATAGAATGTAAATCCTTAGATACATAATGACGAGTACATTGTACGTTATATACGTTATATATGGAAATATTGTAAATCTTTAGATACATAATAAGGACTACATTATAAAGAATGTAAATCTTAGAAACATAAATGAGGAACACATTATAAAGATTATAAAAAATCCCCTAGATACATAGGGATTATACATTGTAGATATAATAACTTAGTACATTACAAAGATAGTAAATCCTTCGATACATAATGATGAATACATTATAAATATTGTAAATTCTTGATACATAATGAGATACATTATAACGATTGGAAATCCTAAGATACATATTAATGACAGTACATTATAAATTTCATTGACGAGTATATTTTAAAATTTCTACAAAGCTAAAAAAGTTAAATATTAATTCAATATTAAAAGATTTACAAAATAACAATTTGTTTGCAAAAATGTATGTTAAATTAATTTTGAACACTAAAACAATAGAGCAATTAACATTTTTTCGCAGCTGACTTCAGCCATACTATTAAGTGCAAACTTTTCTTTACTTGACTTAAGCCATTAGTGTCGGGAATTCCCGAAATACATAAAAATCTTTGTTACTTTTTAACACGCTTTGTTGGCGACGGATGGTGGGTCAAAAATCTTTTATTCTCGCTTTTTCCCGTAGCTCCCAAGGGGTAAAGAAACCTGCGCTTTATAGGTATCGACCAAAATCTGCATCCACTCAGAACTCTTTTGTAAAGTCGCGTTTTGGCAAATGAGGGGTGATGACCCTCCACGAGCTCCGGTTTCGAATTACCTTCCGAAATGTGATAGTGTCTTTACAGAAATAAATGGACCCTCGGCCTCCGGAAAAACGAAATTTGATTCCGATTACATTAAATTGCCTTTTCATTGGGAAATGATTTTTTTTTTTGCCAGCTTTAAAAACTAAGTTTTTCCACGGCCAAGTTGGCAGTCATTTAATATATGTGGAGATATTTTTATTTTAAAAACCACAGAGTGTTAAATGGATATTTGAGTTTGTTACAAGAAACTAATGAGTGTGATATTTTTAAATGGACAGTTCGAGTCATGATTTACATTTTAAGCAGATTTTTCAGGCTTGATTTATTCCTCTTAACCGCTGGGTATGAATTAATAATTTCGGTATATATGTCAAAGCGATCTATGGTGATTATATGGAGAACAAATTACGTTGGGTTTTTGAAAATATATTTCCGAAGGACACAATATATATATATATATATATATATATATAGTATTTTTAAATGCATACGTAATTTAACACGAATATATATCAATATTCTTATAGTTAGCAATGTATGAAACGATATATTATTTTTTAAGCAATCAAGAAAAAAATGTATTTAATTGGTAAAAAACTTTTATGTAACATATTTTCCTTTCCATTTTCAAAAATTAACGTAATATATGTGTAAATGTTATATAATAAGTAAATATTAATGTATATATATGTGTAAAGTTTGTTACAAACTAATGAGGCGATAATTTTTTAAAGGGACAATTTGAGTCATGATTTACATTTTAAACAGATTTTTAGAGATTGATTTTATTCAATCTGCTTAACCATGAGTATCAAATTATTAATTTTAATTTATCTTGTGTCTGTGATCTATAGTTGATTATAAAGCGAAGCACAACAAATTACGTCAGTTTGAAAAATTTATTTTGCAGGATATTGTATATATATAACATTTATTAGTACATAGTTTAATAGCAATTGCCTATCAATATTCTTATAGTATTTAACAACAATGCATAAATTTATGTAAAGTATTTTTAAGCAATCCATTCTTTGTTGATCATAGTGTTGATATGTGCTGGCAAGAAAAAATGTGTTTGGTGTTAAAAATTTTTGTGCCCTCTTTTCCTTTTCCTTTTCAAAAGAATAACATCAATATATATTCTTAAATGTTATAGAATAAGTAAATATTAATGTATATATGTGTAGTTTGTTACAAGAAGCTAATGAGGGCGACTAATTTAAGGGACAGCAATACGTAACT